>HG995290.1:20007809-20218663 GCA_905332915.2 Hecatera dysodea
GTCGGTTGTATTTTTTTGTGAATCCGAATCATGATTGCCAGGGTATGGTTTCATTACATGTGTACTGAGTGCAAAAGCACCATCGCCTATGAAGACATATGGCACATCAATATTTGATCCGGGAAGAGGACATGGTGTGGGTAGATCTAATTCGTTTCTACCGATTTTTTTCCATAACAATGAATTGTTGAATACACCACCATCACTTATTCTTCCTTGGCTTCCTATGTCGGCAAATATAAATTTATAATTGCTATCCACTAGTGCCATTAGAACAATGCTAAAAGTCTTCTTATAGTTATAAAACTCGGTTCCGCTGTGATAAGGGTTTTCCATTACGATATGCTTGCCGTCTATTGATCCGATACAGTGTGGAAATTTTCTTCTAAATCCTTTTTCGATATCTAACCAACCGTCCGCTGTTGCATCTGAAATAATAATAGCATATATTAGCATTAAATTAATTAAAATACCTTTTTTACAGACACCATCAACGTCATCAGAATCACATGATTCACAAATACCAAAGGAACCTTTTGGAGATGAAACAACACCGGAACTGCATGAACCTATCGACAACGAAAGAACTGATAGCGAAGTGATGGAAACATTACAATCGCCAAGGACTCCAACCTCACAGATGCAGCCTACTCAAGCAAAAAATAGCCGTCGTCGCTCATACCTAATACAGCCGAGCAGCAAATGGCTACAGCATTCGGTCAATTGACTAATGTTTTAGGACAACGTCAATCACATACTGCAATTAAAGAAGATGATGACTGCAATCTCTACGCCAAGCTTTTGGCTACAAAACTGCGAGAACTGTCCAAAGACGAACGTAAATTAATAATGTATGAAATAGATGGCATATTTGTTAATAGAATTCAGTGCAGGCTACCTAGACTTGAAACACCATCTCCACTATATTCAAACCCATATTCTAGACCACCGTCAGTATCGACTTCATGTAGATCACAAGCGAAGCGAAGCCGACCTTCAAGTACTTTAAGCTCATATTCCGAACCAATTTCAAACATTCATGCATCAAATCAACCTGTTGAACTCTCAGATCAACGCACATCTATTCAATGTGCAAATGCAAACCCCATCCTTTCAATCTGCAAACGCACACTCAATCCAACCCCCATCTTTTCAGTCTGTAAACACACACTTCATCTAGTCAGACATTTATTCAGTCCAATCTCCATATGTTCAATCCGCAAACACGTACTCAATCCAACCTGCACACACACAATCCGCAAACACGTACTCAATCCAACCTGCACACACACAATCCACAAATACGGACTCAATCCAGACTAAACCTAACATTATACAAATTGCATTAGGAAATTCATTTGAAACATTTGGATCTAATGAAACAAGTGAACCATGAATGAACCTAATAATTAATTGTCATTGTTTTTATTTGCCAAAAATTTTGTTGTCGGTGTCTGATTTTTGTCTTTGATATCTTTATTTTAGTTCAGTAATTTGTGGTGATTTGTGTTTATTTTGTCAATAAAAACCTTAAAAATATAACTACCTTTACTTCATCTTTTATAACTTCATTAAGAGCTCTAGAGACTTCCCATATAATTCCTGATATAGATGCTTTGGAGACTTTAAACAGATAGTGTAGACTTCTGTAGCTATCACCAGATGCTAAAAATCTTAGCGTCATGATAAGACGAAATTTTGCTGGAATAGCTTCTCTGAAATCTGTGTCTTGCTTAGAAATTATCGGTGAAATTTTACTCAGCAAAGGTGAACGGCAGATTTCGTACAACAAACTTTTTTTGTTGTTCTGTTATAGAATTTGTACCACTTATTAAGGCAATTAAACTATCTTATTTCGTGTAGGTGCAGCATTTTAAGAACTTGGGATTCATGAATAATATCAATAAAAAGATTTGAACAAATAAACGTAAAAAAACTTAAACTAAACGCACTTATTTTTTTTTTTTGTTTGGTTGCCATATGTAAAATAAGACAAATATCGAAACGATAATTAATTATTTAGAAATAGAAATAGCATTAAATATAATTGAACACTTATATATTATATCTGAGAGTGCATTCTTGTTGTATAAAATCATAATAGTTCACGATTTAATGAAAGATATGATTTTTGTCATCAATAATGTTTTGTTCATATGGCGATTAATTATTGACAGGTAAAGAAAATCTGGTTTTTTTTTGTTGTTCTCAATTTCAGTTCAGTTCTTTGCTGTAGTTTTGAATTGTGGTTTGTGACTGCATGTGAGCAATTTAGCGAAGCTGTTTTTACGTTGAGTTGAGCATCTGCTCCTCCGTTCTCTATCTCTTGATAGTAGTTTTGCGAAAGGACGCTTTAAGCTGTGCTGTGTGTGTATAAGTGCTTTAATTAAAATGACGAGTTTGCAATGTGTTAATTGCAACGTTCGCTTGTCAAGTACAATATAATAAATGTACATACTTTCAAAAACAAAGTATTGTTTTATTTACCGACACTCGACACCCATCAGAACTTCATCATTATCAAACTGTTGCAGTCCGCTACTGAACATATTAAAATGAAACCAACTTACTTGGTAATACCAACAACGAATATATTTCGATTATTCTATTCACAATTGATTAATTACTAGGTTGTACATACACTTGCTCTTAAGACTAGTGTTTGCTTCCAGTGTCGACGACGAACTGCCCCCACAACCTTCCTACCATCCCACCATAACTCGCCATAGCCGCCAATGCGGCGAATTATGGAGGGAAAGTATCCTTTCAACTTAGCTCTAATCAATACAACTACCAACTAAACATAATATTTATTAATAGTTTTCTGATAAATAATAATGTGTACCAATACATTTAAATATTCAATGTGCAATATGTTTCAGGTATCAAATGCGTATACGTAACAATTAAATAATTCAACTGTTTCACATCTGTAAATAAATAATCTCAAGTCAATACAACTACCAACAAAACATAATATTTATTAATAGTTTTCTGATAAATAATAATGTGTACCAATACATTTAAATATTCAATGTGTAATATGTTTCAGGTATCAAATGCGTATACGTAACAATTAAATAATTCAACTGTTTCACATCTGTAAATAAATAATCTCAAGTCAATACAACTACCTACTTAATTAGAAAAATAGCGAGAATCACGACAATATTATGTAGGTATCTCCTAATGCATCTCACTGAGCAGATACGATTACTAGACTCAATATACCTATTTAATGGCAAGTAAAACACTACAAAGATAGCGACAAGTAATCTAGAACATTTATTTTATCACCAAAACAATGTTTATGAGTACTTATTTGTAACACTATTACCTACATAACCTTAAAAATAAAACTACTTATAACTTTTATATGCCAAGTTCTAAAAATCTAAAAAGTTGAAAAGGGCTTGCCTATCATAGTAGTTACCAATTAAAACAAAAAGTATCCCAAAACACGAAAATTTACTAGCTGTACGAAGTTCCCATACAAGCCTGCCATTCACCTTTCAAAATCAGTAAAGGTCATTCGACAAAAATTATCGAACTCTCCAGACGGTTCATGCAAGAGCTCATCAAATTTTTCTTCTATGAACTCCCTGTAAACGAAAAACAAATTATATATTTTAGCAGCCCTGGAAGTGTGAAATACACAGGGTGTCCCACGGCGATGCTTCATCGAGGGGAAGTACCTTAAAATATTGAAAATAGAGCAATTTACAATAAACAACTGCATTCACAGATTCTTTTTAATTCTACCAATTTTAATATTTTGTTAAAATTTTTTGTTATTTTTTTAATTAAAATCTTAGAATGCAGTTTAAATTGTTTTTAAAAATAAACTAAAATCATAAATGGGTAATTTTGTAAGCATTTTACACCACTGAATCACGATCGGAGAAAACACAGGTACTTACTTGGTACGATTTTTGTGAACTGTTATCATCCACCACCTTCTTTGCAGTATTTTTCTTTTTCTCCGTAGTTCATAATTTTGTTTCTTTTTCCAATAAAAATAAGTTAAGCCAAAGGATATGGCAGCAACAACACCGAGATCCTCGCTGCTCGCCATTCTGGCACTGACTGACACGACGGCGTGCGTGTGAACAGCTTGAATGTCCGCCGGCCCGGGACGGGCTGCATGCCGCGCAGCCCGCCAGGCAGCCCGCCGGGCTGCACGGCGCGCGTGTGACCGTAGCATAAAAAATAAAATTATCCTGTAACGAATGTTTAAAAAAAATAAAATAATTAATGCGTTTTAATTAAGATGGCGTGCCGCCAAAAAAGTATGGCATTAAGCTAGCGTCAAGTTTAATTTTCATGGACTACAAAAAAACGCAAGAGTTTTTGTGTAACAAATAATTTGAACACCGTATTTTTTCCGACAGATTTAATTAATTAGTCTGTAATTACGCCCCGCGGGCCAGCTCTGAAATTACTATTTTCGGTTTTCAAATCACCCAATTCGACCCCCTAAGGGTCGCCATACTTGTAACAAATGACTTGAACTCTTCGTCTATTATTGTTATGCGTTGTAGCTAATTTAATTTCGTCTGTAGTGACATAGTACCAGTCACCCAGTTACCATACCTGCGAACCATCACCACATACCTTTGAACCATTATCACATACCTTTGAACCATTACCATATACCTTTAACCATTACCATTACCTTCAAACCAATATATTACCACTCAACACCGAACCAGTTACCTTAGCACGTTTTTGACATTCCGCAAAGAAACAGAGAAGCAATCGTCTTGAAGAAGACGTTGGTATTTATAGAAACAAGATGGAGGCACGGGCACAGCACGACGTCATCACAACGCCGCGCGCGCCGGCCATTTCGCTTCGAAAGAAGCGGTTTTGTAAGCAGAGACAAGCAAGCAAAGCAAGTTCCCTCGCTATCTTCACTGCACACTTCGGGAGTACGCAGATGGTCACGCGGCGCCGGCGACACGGTGGAGCTACAGCAGAACAGACGATCTTCACGCGACGGCGGCGCCCGAGGGACAGGACCGCGATTTTTTTTTTTTTTTTTTTTTTTTTTTTTTTTTTTTTTTTTTTTTGAATGGACTACTCGCAGTTCAGCACATTAAGGCTGTTTACTGCTCAACCGGGCAATCCCGTGGTTGCCTTAGATTCTAAGGCCCCCAGCCGGGGCTTAAAACTACTTAAAAACTAAATGGCCGCTCGCTAAGGGCATCCCCTGTGGGACACGGGCCTCGGCTTAGCGGGGTCATTGAGGGGGGGCAGCAAGGGACGGGCTGGGTCTGATTGATATTATTTAGGGGATTTAACGCTAATGGCTCAGCAGCGCGGGCTGGCTCGTTAGGCAAAAGTCGGGGAGGGTTTTGACGGGGGCGTCGCGATGGACCTCGTCGGCGAGGTCGGAATACGGAAC
Source organism: Hecatera dysodea (assembly GCA_905332915.2). Taxonomy (NCBI): domain Eukaryota; kingdom Metazoa; phylum Arthropoda; class Insecta; order Lepidoptera; family Noctuidae; genus Hecatera; species Hecatera dysodea. The sequence continues at coordinate 20,013,217 of HG995290.1, forward strand.
GCGTTCTGGGTTTGTTTTTCCTAAGAGTGCTGGTTTCCCTACTACTCTCTTGGGTCAGGGTGATGGGGTCATCGGGCTCGACAAGGGTATGCCGCGGTCGGCGGATCTTGCTGATCTGGGAGGGGGTGTATCGGGTGGCCGATGCGATAAGGGGGTTTTGGTGCTTTTCAGCGGACTCTATGAAACGCTTGGAAATACGTTTCATGAATTGTTTGATGGTGGGGATACGGAGGTCGACATGGAGACGCTCATTTCTAACGTACCACGGGGCTCCCGTAGCCTTTCGGAGAAAACGGTTTTGGATGACCTGCAACCTATGGATTTGGCGGGGCTTAGCGTGTGCGAAGGCTACACACGCGTAAGTCATTATTGGACGTATGCACGTGGTGAAAATGCGTAGTTTGCCTTTCAGGGATAACTTGCTGCGTGCGTTCAGCATGTAATGAAGCCTACTGAGAGCGAATGCGGCACGATTGCGCACCGTCTTAATGTGCTCTCTGAAGGTAAGCTTTCGATCGAGGATCACGCCTAGATATTTAGCTTTCTCAACCCAGGGGATCGGCTTGCCAAATAACGTGATCGGACTGGGACGGGGGGGGAAGAGACGAGTCTTGGGCTTGTAAAACAAGATCGCCTGACTCTTCTCTGGGTTGACTTCCACTCTCCATTTCCGGAACCAAGCGCCTAGTGCGTTTGCGGATCTCTGGAGGTGGCCGGCTATTGCCTTCTCGCTATTGCCGGAGCAATATATCGCCGTGTCGTCAGCGAACAGAGCTAGTTGTGTCTTAGAGCTAGTGGGAATATCGCTAGTAAATAGCGAGAACACTAGGGGGGAGAGAACACCGCCTTGGGGTACTCCGGCGCGAATGGGATGTGGGGACGAAAGTGCACCTTCGATTCGGTACTGAAAGGTGCGGTTCGACAGATAATCTCGTAAGATGAGCACGAGACGATCCGGCACACCGAGCTGGTATAGCTTGTATATCAGCCCGTTGTGCCAGACCTTGTCGAAAGCTTTCGCTATATCGAAGAACAGGGCTCCCGTAACGAGACCGCGCTGGTATTTGGCGCTGATATGTTCAACGATACGGTAGACCTGTTGGACGCAAGAGTGGTTTGATCTAAAACCAAACTGCTCATTGGGGAGGAGGCTCTTGGCTTCGACAAAATCCTTGAGACGCTTATGAATAAGCCTCTCGTAGATCTTACCTAAGACTTTGAGCAGACTGATGGGACGATAGCTGGACGGGGAGGACTTGGGTTTTCCAGGTTTGGGGATACCGATGACGGTAGCCTCTTTCCACGTCTGTGGGAACATGTTGTTGGACAGAGCGCCATTGAAGATGGCGGTCATTAACATGATCAGAGTAGTCGGGAAGAGACGAACCACTTTGTTGGTGATTCCATCGGAGCCCGGGGCTTTTCTGGGTTTGAGACGGCCGATGATCTCCTTCACCTCATCAGGTGTGACGGGGGGGAGGGGATCATCGGGGTCCTCTACTGGTGGGAGGGAGGCTCTACGTTCGACTTCAGCATTCACCATATCGAGATGAGCCTTGTCTACTGGTTGGGAGCTGGGGGAGCATTGGGACTCTAGACTGTCGGCCAGGCATTCGGCTTTGTCCTCGTCATCGAAGGCGACGGTGTTGTCGGGACGCGTGAGCGGAGGCATCGAGGCAACCTCAGAGGCGCGTAGTTTCCTCTGAAGTTCCCAGAATGCCTGATGGGTAGGTTCGAGGTCGCCCAGTAACTTATCCCAGCGACTTTCACGCAGTTCAGCGATGCTGTTACTTACTTTACGCTGTAAGTAGCGCATGTGAACCTTGTTGGCTTCGCAGGGAAAGGCGCTGTAGGCACGGACAGCCGCGTTCTTTTCAGTCACGAGCTCACGTACCTCGTCCGGGAGTTTCCAGTGGTGATCACTCACCACCGGAGACTCCTTAGAACATTCGTTCAGGACAGATTGCACGTGATCCGTGAGTGAATTGATCGCGGCTGTCGTGTCTGCGACAGACTCGATTAGGTCGGGGATCTGGTCGAGATGGGGTGACGTGGTAGCCTTCAGCTTTTCGCTTACTTGGCGCCAGTCAGTGGTCATTCGGGTGGGAGGAGTCTGGGTAGGGTCCATCGGCCCTGATCTAGGAGCAAGCTCCAGGATCACGGGTCTATGGTCCGAGTTTAACTCGTCATGCGTCTCCACAGAATGTAACCGAAGGTTGACATTTTTGAGGAGGGCGATGTCAAGTACATCGGGGGAGTGGGAAGGTGAGTGCGGGTAGTGGGTGGGATGCATTGGAGCGATGACATCGAAATTCAGGACGCTGCACAGTTCGAACACTACCTTGCCTCTCGGGTTGGTCGTGTGACTGTTCCAGGAAGGATGTTTGGCGTTGAGGTCCCCCGCCAGTATGACGGAGTCGCTCAGGCCAAGAAGTTTGGTCAGGTCATCTCTCATAGCGGGAGTGTCCACGGAGTTGTTGGGTGGGACATAGGCTGAGATGATCGTGACGGGTTGGTGTCCTGTCATACCTAGCCGACAGACTGAGACCTCAAACTTTTCAAGGGAGGGAGGGTCCATAGGAATGCAGTATAGGGACGATTTATAGTAAATTAGGGTACCTCCTAAGTGGCAGCGGGTCCTATCATTGCGAACCATGCGATAGTTGGCAATTTTGGGGTCCCGATGGGTAGGCTTTAGGAAGGTCTCTTGTATTAATAAGATGTCTAGGTGATGGTCGCGGAGGAATAAGGCGATCTCATCACGTTGGGCTCTAAGGCCATTGGCATTGAAAAACCCTATCCGGAGGGCTGTCGGTTTGAACCTACACGTTACTCGGGACTTATCCATTATGGGTGGGTAAGGGTTGTGTAGATTTGGACGTGGTGAACTACGTCACCGAACTCGCGGAAAACTGCTGAGTGGTCACCTCTGCAGTTTTGAAGCGCCTCGGCCATGGCTAGGGCGCGGGGGGAGTAAAAAGCTTGGTATGTGACCAAAATGATGTTTTTGGACACATCACCAGCTGGAATAGTGGCGGCTTGCGCTGAGGCAGGGGCAGGGGCTGGGGCTGTGGCCCGGGTTGCCTCTGTCAAGGGGGGGCGTGGGAGCGCTACGTCCATGAGGGCCGGGATGGTTTTGGTGGGCTGGGTGGTAGGGGTGGCCTTAGGGGCCTCTGTGGTTTTGGGGGCAGGAGCGCTGGTCCTCAAGGCCGGAAAGTGGGCCTGGTGATTAAGAGCGCTCCATGGGCTGGGGCGTTGTGGACTGAGGGCTATGGTAGTTTTTCCTACCAGTTGAGGACATTCCCTCTGCTGGCGATCGCTTGCGCGCTTGGCTAGCTTGGGGGCGGTGGGTTTGGGCGCTTTTGGGCAGCCACGGTAGTTGGCCGTGTGGCCAGACTTGCCGCATAAGACGCAGCTGGGCGGCTCAGCGCACTGGGACGGGTCTTTGGGGCGAGTGCAGTCTGAGGTGCCGTGGTCACCCAGGCATTTCACACATCGTGCCTTCGCAAAGCAATTCCGCTGGGAGTGGCCGTACAATTGGCAGTTGTGACACTGGCCAATGATGCCACTCCTGCGGGGCTTTTCGATGGATAGGCCCGAGAGGCCACAGATGTGGGAGATGTTAAATATGGGGTGATGACCGTCTGTCGGATCGCAGACGACCAGAATCATGTTGTATGATTCTCCACCTCGGCGGTGCATTCGGTGCACCTCTGCTACGGGGATACTCTGCGACTGAAGGTCGCTGAGAATTTCAGCCGTGGGGATTTCGCGTGGGACGTTTTTGACCACCACGCGTGTCTGACGGTCCTCGGGGAGAGTAAAAGAGTGGAAGGGGATTTTCCTGCCCGAGAGGAGTTTGTGCAACTCTCGGTAGTCCTTTGCGGTCGGGACAGTGACTTTGATGCCCAGCTGAACAGCTCGGGCATTGGTATAATTAATTTGCCTGGCCTTGCAGGCAGTGGACACCTCAGTCCATTTGGCCTTGTCGTGAATGAACACGGGTGGCGGAGGTTGGACCTTTGGGGCTGAGGTTTTGGGGACTGAGGCCTCAACCGCCATCGGGCTGGCGGATCGGCTTGCCTGCTGGGAGGACCCAGCTGCCGAGGAGGGGCGGGATTGGGGGGCTGAAGACGGGGGGGAGGGGTGGGTGGGGGCGGCCTTTTTGAGGGCCTGCTCAGAGGGTGGGGACTTCTTCTTCTTCCTCTTCCCTCCGGCTACGACCTGGAAGTCGTCTTCGGAGGAAGAGGAATCAGATGGCTCAGAGGGCGCGGCAATGTCCATTTCCTCTGGGGAGGGTGAACGGGAATCGGCGGGGCTCTGGTTCCCGGTAGCGGGTTGGGTGGTGGCGGCGCCGACTGTTGTTTTGAGGACAACAGCCGGTTTCGCGGAAGTCGTGGGGGCTGGGGCAGGGTTTTTGGTGATGGGTACCTGTTTGGGTACCCAGTTCTTGGATGCCTGCTTTTCAGTAGGCGGCGGGGAGAGAGGGCTCTCAGGGACCTGACCTTCTTGCTGCATGCGGGCAAGTTCGCTGCCAAATTTGGCAACCAGGTCCCGATCCCTGCAGAGCGCCTCTGCTATCAGATCGCCATATTTGGCAGTGAGCTCGGCGTCCTTGAGGACGGTGTCCTTGACGAACTCTAATAAATCAGCGTCCGTCATGGTGGGGGGGGGGGGGATTTTAGTTCCTATCTAGCATCCGGGAGCAACGTTTCCGCGACTCCCAGCGCTTCCTACTTCCTAACTCCCCGGGTGGGATATCCCGGGGATGTGTACCCTCCCTGTCGGGTGTAGACAGGGAGGTGAGTGCCTAGTTTTGTGTGCCCTAAGCTTGTAAACCCACTGCCGATCTTATTGTGCAGTGGGGCCCTAGGGTCAGAAGACCGGTCCGGTGTGAAGGGGTTGAGACACCCAACCACACCGGGTGATTGCTGGAAGAGAACGGGGTTAGACAGATGGCAGCGACTAGGGAAGCCCCCAAGGCCGCGTACCAAAGCCCTTCCGATTTGACTTAGCCCTGAAGGGGCTTGGGCCGGTGTATCGGGTCAACACCCCTTGGCTTCGTTGGCACCGTGAGGTTTCCCACCAAGGACCACGAAACTGTGGATTTTCCCTGAAGGGGCACTACGTTTCAACGACCTCCAAAACAGAAACAAGAAGTCGTCCACTGCCTTGAAAAAGGCGGCTTCGGATCAAAGTTGTAGTCGGCGACCACAGGTGACGTCACGACTGGAGCGTGACGAAACGAACACACACGACACTGAGCACGATACGGGAGGGCAGCGGGGAGCGGCACGTCCGTCGCGGGCGGGCGTCGGGAGCGGGAATGTCGGACCGCGATTTACGCGCCACTACTATTTATCCCCTCGCGTCGAATTATTGCCGCGGCGATAGCGCCCCGCGCCCCGCGCGCCTCTCGCCCTGCGGCGCGACGCCATTGGTCGCTCGTTTGTAATAAGCATTACGGAAAATGTATAAAAGAAAGGTTTTGGAAAATAAATTACACATTCAAACGAGGGGAGACGGCTCTTCGCGGACGCTGAGTCCTACGGTTACTCGGTGTCCGGCCCGGAAACACCCACGCACTATCCGGACAACAACATGACCTACATGCCAGACGTGCTGGACATTCTAGTTCACCGAGGGCTCAGCTGTCAAGTCACCCAACAGGTGATAGACGACGAATTACAGTCGGACCACCAACCTGTACTCGTCGTCTTATCGGGAATGCCGACCCGACTAAGACCACTAGCGCCACGTCGATTAACGGACTGGACAATATTCTCAGAAAGGATTGAAGCCACTACACCGACCCGGCCTATATCTACCGCCGCGGACGTTGACGTACTAGCGAATGACGTCACTGCTTGTGTGCAAAGCGCCTTAGAAGAGGCCACTACTACACTACCCACGGAGGGGAGAGTGCTTCAGCCGCCCCTACCGCCCCGGGTACGCGCTATGGTGACCGAGAAGAGGCGCCTACGCAAGCAGTGGCAGCAATTACGCTGCCCAACACTCAAGACGCAGCTCAATCGTCTCGCGGAGAGGGTAAAGGCCGAGGTCAAAGCCCTGGCCGCCGCGAGCTGGGAGGAACGACTAGACGCCGCCGCCTGCGACTGGACGTCCACCCACAAACTGTGCAGGCAGCTTACCAACACCCCAGCTCCGGTGCGCCCACTGAGAGGCAGCGACGGGGCGCTCAAGTACGTAGCGGAGGACCGGGCGGAGGTCTTCGCTGAACACCTGGAGCGTCAGTTCCAACCGAACCCGACCGCCGAGCACGCACACGTCGCAGCAGTCGAGCAACACCTTGGGGACTACTTCGCGACCCCGGTAGCTCCCGAGGAAGACGCCATCTTTTTCTCGCCGAGCGCAGTCAGACGCGCCATCCGGCAGACGAAACCCAGAAAGGCCCCAGGTGCTGACGGTATCACCAACACAGCGCTGCGCCACCTGCCGTACCGTATGGTCGCGGCCTTGGCGCGCCTGTTCACGGGGATACTGCGCACGGGGGCCTTCCCGACCGCCTGGAAGGAGGGGCGCGTCATCATGCTGCCCAAGGCGGGAAAGAATGTCCTGAAGCCGGAGAGCTACCGGCCCATCACCCTGCTGTCCACCATCTCCAAGGTGTTCGAGTCGCTCCTGCTGCGACACTTGACGCCTCATATCGTCCCACGACCAGAACAATTCGGGTTCAGGGCGGAACATAGCACGACGCTCCAGCTGTCGAGGGTGCTGCACCTGCTGTCTTCAACCATGAACAGGAAAGAGAACGCGGTCGCAGTATTCCTCGACATGGAGAAGGCCTTCGACCGTGTGTGGCACGAAGGCCTGCTATACAAGCTGGCCATATCCGACGCGCCCCGTCGCGTGGTAAGAATAATTCAATCCTTTCTGACCCACAGGAGCTTCAGAGTGGTGGTCGACGGCGCGCTGTCCGCCCCCCGCCCCATTAGGGCGGGCGTGCCGCAGGGCAGCTGCCTGTCGCCTGCGTGTTACTCATGCTACACGGACGACATTCCCAACACGCCACAATCGACGCTCGCGCTGTACGCGGACGACGCCGCGTACATCACATCATCGCTCAACGCGAAACACGCGGCGGTGAAGATGCAGCGCGTGCTCGACTTACTTCCCGACTGGCTCGCCAAGTGGCGACTGTCGGTTAACGTGGGTAAGACGCAGGCGATTGTTACAGGCTCATCGCGCCTCCCACCTCCGCTGAAGCTCCAAGGAGTCGACGTCGAATGGTCGCCCCGGGCCAAGTACCTGGGTGTGACTATCGACCGCCGACTCACGATGGGCACGCACGTCCGCGCGGTCGCCGCGCAGGCAAGGGCCGCCCGCAACAGACTCAGGCCAGTACTCTCATCCCCACTCCCGGTGCGTGTCAAACTGGGCGTGTACAAGTTGTACATACGCCCTATTTTGACATACGCCGCCCCGGCATGGCTCGCCCTCACCTGTGAGGGGAACCGTAAGAAGCTCCGCGCGCAGCAACACCTCGCGCTGCGGACTATAGTGGACGCCCCTTACATGGTGAGGAATGACGTCATACAACGGGATCTCGGGATTGAGAGCCTGGACGAGTATGTGCGGCGCCTCGCGAGGGCAATGTTCGCGCGTGCCGACGCATCTGCTTGGCCACACGTCAAGCACCTTGCGCCCTGGCACGCGCGCCCGCCTGACGCGAGACGCTTGCCCCGCGACCTGATCGCGGACGTTTGACGGCCCATCGCACCGACTATGACGCCTGAGTGAGTCGCTCCACTTAACACGCGGCTCACTCAAACATAAAGACTCCACATAACCATACATACGCCGCGGCGCGCGATCTGTTCTAAGTTAATATAGGCAAGTCGCGCAACGCACACACAACATGCATCTCTCGACATTCGCTCGAACTCACGCACCGAATATTGGCGGAGTGGACTCGCTATTCGGTGCAGACGCACTGGGCGGTAGTACTCACACTACACGATCGCTCACACACACACGCAATACGGTCTCGCAGTCCAAACCGTAAACGGCTCGATCTGTAAGCGGGGCGGACGGGGACTACATACTAACTGCGGGCGTGTCAACAAGCCGGCACCTCTGTCGCTGGTCGTTCCTCGCTGGGCCTCCCCCAGGTCACTGGGGGTCTCACCTGGCGGGGTCCGACCGCCGAGGTGTCGTGAAGAAGCGCTCACTGAGCACAGTGGCGCGACAACGCCTGCAGTCCACACAACATTTATACTAACGGGCCGAACGTTGCTATTCACTTCTAGTAGGCGTTCGCCCGAAGATGTTCGTCGTTTATTTAAATAAGAATAAACAAACAAAACGACGAGCCCGTATTTACGAGCTGAGGGGCGCACCCGCGGCCAGGGGGCATAGCCCCGTGACCGCTCGCCACGTCCCCTAGCGGGGACGTAGCGACTTCTACAAGCGACAATAAATTACACATTCAGTCATCATTGGAGTCAGAGTTTTATTGTCTACGAAGAACCCCTGCTCGTCCCACTTTAAATTGGTGACCCGCGAACGAGAAGAAAAAGTACGAGAACACGACCTGGGAAAAAAAATAAAGAACACCGTCATGTCGAAGACTCCCGAAGATTTTTGCGATGCTGAGAGCGCCACAACAGTGAAGAGCGACGTGGCAACAATTTCACTTCCTGCACGCCTACCACCATTTTGGCGCCAAAATCCTCGCCTGTGGTTTGCGCAATTTGAAGCTGCCGTCGCTGCCAGCAAGATAGGTGAAGAGCAAAAATTCAACCTCGTCGTCCCGCTACTCGGCAACAGCGACCTAGAACAAATCGGAGACATAATCCTACATCCTCCGGCCACCGGCAAGTACAGCACGCTCAAGGACAGACTCATCTCGACGTACCAAGAATCAGATCACCGGCAGTTACAGAAGCTACTCAGCGGACTCGAACTCGGCGACAACAAGCCAAGCCAGCTGCTGCGTAAAATGCGTGATCTCAGTGGCAAGTTACTGTCAGATGAGGCGCTGAAGGTCATGTGGCTCAACCAGCTGCCCCCACAAGTTCGCGCCGTGCTCTCCGTCAACACCGAGTCGTCACTCGAAGTGCTCGCCGCGATGACCGACAAAATGATGGAGCATTTCGAACCCACTACAGTCGCCGCAGTCTCCACAGCAAATCCTCCGTCAACAAGTCCAGCAGTCAATGAGGTACAGTTAAACGCCATAACAAACCTACAAATCAGTATGCTTACGAAACAAATTGAGAAGTTATCACTCGAAGTCGCCGAACTCAGACAGTCGTCGTATCACCGTTCCCGCCAAAACTCAGCACATCGTAGCCGCTCACGCTCACATTCAAGACAGCGCAACTCCCGCAAGCCCGGCGACCCCGACTGGCTCTGCCGTTTCCATTACCGATTCGGCAACGAGGCTCGGAAATGTGAATCGCCGTGTTCCAGAGAAAAGCGGGAAAACTAGAACGTGCATCGATAGTGGCGGGTGTCGATGTAAACCAAATAAGCCACCGCCTATGTGTATATGACATCAACAACCGAGAAAAATTCCTCGTCGACACGGGAGCCGACATATCGGTACTAGCCGCCCGAAACCAGAAACACTCAAGACCGGCGGACAAGTCAGGCTACAAACTTTACGCGGCAAACGGAACAGAGATTCGTACCTACGGAGAGCGCACACTCGAGCTCAACCTAGGATTACGAAGAAGCTTCAAATGGACTTTCGTCGTCGCCGATGTGAAGACTTCAATACTGGGTGCCGATTTCCTCGCACAGCACAAACTGTTAGTCGACTTGCACCAAAGAAAACTCATCGACCGTATAACCGAGCTTAGTGTGAACGCCATCAAAATAAATAGCCAAGAAGAATCAATCCACATAATCAACCGCGACCACACTCATCACGACCTGCTGAAGAAATATCCAGATGTACTACGACCAATGACACTAAAAACTCCAGCCAAGCATGACGTCACACATCACATCGAAACGACTGGGCCGCCGATCTACTCACGCGCGCGCCCTCTACCGCCCGACAAATATAAACTGGCGAAACTCGAGTTCGAGCGCATGATCGAGATGGGAATATGCAAGCCGTCGAGCAGTCCGTGGGCGAGTCCACTACACATTGTGAAAAAGAAAGACGGATCACTTCGAGTATGTGGCGATTACCGAAGACTAAACGCCGCCACCGTTCCCGACCGATACCCCATTCCACGAATTCAAGATTTCACGTACCAACTCCATGGCAAGACAATTTTCTCGAAACTCGATTTGAAAATGGCATATTTCTGGATACCAATCGCAAAACAAGACGCTCAGAAAACAGCTATAATAACTCCATTTGGCCTCTTCGAATTCAACTGCATGACGTTTGGCTTAAGAAACTCCGGTCAAACATTCCAACGTTTTATGCATGAGGTTCTACGAGGACTCGACGACAACGTATTTTGTTTCGTCGACGATCTGCTCATACACTCGAGAAACAAGGATGAACACCGCCGCCACTTAGAACAAGTACTCGAACGCCTAAATACCTACGGCGTCAGTCTTAACATCGATAAATGTCAGTTTGAAAAGAAAACCATCGAGTTCCTCGGATACGAAGTGTCATCAGAAGGTATCAAACCCACTCAAGAACGAATTCAAGCCATAATCGACTATCCCAAACCTCAAACAGTGCAAGAACTAAGAAGATTTTTAGGAATGATAAACTTTTACCGTAGTTGTTTACCACATCAAGCCGAGTACCAACATGAATTGAACAAATACCTACACAACAGCAAGAAAAACGATAAAACTCCGATACAATGGTCTCAAGTAGCAGAACAAGCCTTTGAAAAATGCCGACAAAGCATACTCGAGGCAACAACTCTGACGCATCCCATACCTAACGCGCCGCTATGTTTATTTACCGACGCATCGAACACTAGCATCGGCGCCGTCCTTCAACAAAAACTCGACAACGCGTGGAGACCACTGGCATTCTTCTCAAAAACAATGAGCGAGACGCAGCGACGCTACAGCGTGTACGATCGCGAACTATTAGCTATGTACACCGCAGTGCAACACCTACGACGACTGATCGAGGGCAGTGACCTTATAATTTATACCGATCACAAACCTCTAACTTACGCCCTGACAAGAACACCTAGTAGCAGTGACACACCACGGCGAGATCGACAACTGCACTACATAAGTCAGTTCTGTACGAAGATCAAATACATTCACGGTGACGAGAACGAAGCAGCTGACGCCTTATCACGCATCGAAGAAATAGACTTATCAAATTCCGCGATCAACTACAACCAACTGGCTCAGGATCAAGAAAAGGATGAAGAATTGAAGATCTGCATGTCGAACCCAAGTCTCAAGTTCACTCCTATCACATTGCCCGGAGGTCAACGACCCATCATATGCGAAACGTCAACCGAAAACATTCGTCCATACCTACCAGCGACTTATCGTAAAGTAGCATTCAAAGCGCAACACGAACTAAGTCATCCTGGTGTGCGAACAACAAGGAGATTAATGACAACAAAGTTTTTCTGGCCGAATATGAACAAAGAAGTTGGTTTGTGGGCAAAATCATGCATCGGTTGCCAGCGCGGGAAAGTGCAACGACACGTTATCAGTCCACTCGGAGAATTTCAAAAATCGTCGCGTTTCGAACATATTCACGTCGACATTGTTGGACCACTGCCGCCCTCAAACGACTACAGATACCTAGTAACAATAATCGATCGATGTACTAAATGGCCGGAAGCAATTCCTGTGCGTGACGTCACCGCCGACACCGTCGCCCAAGCAATCTACGAGGGATGGGTATCGCGATTTGGCTGCCCAATACGAATTACAACGGATCAGGGGCGACAGTTCGAATCGTCGTTATTCAACTCACTTATGAAGAAATTCGGCATAACTAGAATACGTACAACTGCCTACCACCCTCAAGCAAATGGTCAAGTTGAACGCTGGCATCGCACAATGAAGTCTGCGCTTATGGCGCGAAACGCCGGTGCGCACTGGAGCGATGAACTACCAACTGTATTACTTGGCCTTCGTACCGCACTACGGGAAGATACCCAATTGAGCCCGGCCCTCATTACCTACGGGGCAACATTAAGAATACCGTCAGATTTCTTCGTGCCTTCTCAGCCGAAAAATGAAGATGCCGAATTCGTCCGGAAATTAACAGAAACCATGTCAACGATATCCCCGAGCAGCAAATCTCACGCCAATAATAGAAGCACGTTCGTATACAAGGACCTAGCGACGTGTACCCATGTGTTTGTGCGCAATGATACCGTGCGAAGTCCTTTGACCCCACCTTACGACGGCCCGTTCAAAGTAATTCATCGTGACAGCAAGCATTTCACCATACAGATGCCACTTCGAACAACACGCGTCTCAATAGACAGACTCAAGCCAGCACACCTACTCAACGAAGAATCTACTTCTACTTCAACGAGCGCGGCACAGCAAGTACCAATCGCTGGAAGTACATCACCGAGCGTCGAACCGCGGTCGTCGACCCCAACCGGACCGCATGAGTCCTACGTCACTCGATCCGGCCGCGCAGTGAAACCCAACGTACGCTTCGCTTAGGGGGGAGTGATGTAGTGACATAGTACCAGTCACCCAGTTACCATACCTGCGAACCATCACCACATACCTTTGAACCATTACCACATACCTTTGAACCATTACCATATACCTTTAACCATTACCATTACCTTCAAACCAATATATTACCACTCAACACCGAACCAGTTACCTTAGCACGTTTTTGACATTCCGCAAAGAAACAGAAAAGCAATCGTCTTGAAGAAGACGTTGGTATTTATAGAAACAAGATGGAGGCACGGGCACAGCACGACGTCATCACAACGCCGCGCGCGCCGGCCATTTCGCTTCGAAAGAAGCGGTTTTGTAAGCAGAGGCAAGCAAGCAAAGCAAGTTCCCTCGCTATCTTCACTGCACACTTCGGGAGTACGCAGATGGTCACGCGGCGCCGGCGACACGGTGGAGCTACAGCAGAACAGACGATCTTCACGCGACGGCGGCGCCCGAGGGAAAGGACCGCGATTTACGCGCCACTACTATTTATCCCCTCGCGTCGAATTATTGCCGCGGCGATAGCGCCCCGCGCCCCGCGCGCCTCTCGCCCTGCGGCGCGACGCCATTGGTCGCTCGTTTGTAATAAGCATTACGGAAAATGTATAAAAGAAAGGTTTTGGAAAATAAATTACATCATTCCGCTCCCGACGCCCGCCCGCGACGGACGTGCCGCTCCCCGCTGCTCTCCCGTTATCGTGCTCAGTGTCGTGTGTGTTCGTTTCGTCACGCTCCAGTCGTGACGTCACCTGTGGTCGCCGACTACAACTTTGATCCGAAGCCGCCTTTTTCAAGGCAGTGGACGACTTCTTGTTTCTGTTTTGGAGGTCGTTGAAACGTAGTGCCCCTTCAGGGAAAATCCACAGTTTCGTGGTCCTTGGTGGGATACCTCACGGTGCCAACGAAGCCAAGGGGTGTTGACCCGATACACCGGCCCAAGCCCCTTCAGGGCTAAGTCAAATCGGAAGGGCTTTGGTACGCGGCCTTGGGGGCTTCCCTAGTCGCTGCCATCTGTCTAACCCCGTTCTCTTCCAGCAATCACCCGGTGTGGTTGGGTGTCTCAACCCCTTCACACCGGACCGGTCTTCTGACCCTAGGGCCCCACTGCACAATAAGATCGGCAGTGGGTTTACAAGCTTAGGGCACACAAAAATAGGCACTCACCTCCCTGTCTACACCCGACAGGGAGGGTACACATCCCCGGGATATCCCACCCGGGGAGTTAGGAAGTAGGAAGCTCAGGGAGTTTCGGAAACGTTGCTCCCGGATGCTAGTTAGGAATTAAATCCCCCGATTCCCCCCCCCCACCATGACGGACGCTGATTTATTAGCGTTCCTCAAGGACACCGTCCTCAAGGACACCGAATTTGTCACCAAATATAGCAAGCAACTTGCTGCTATAGTGAGCAGGGACCCTGAGTTGTCTGCCAAACTTGGCAAACATCTTGCCGCTAAGCGGCAAGAACAAAACTCCGCCCCAGCCCCCACGACTTCTGCGAAACCGGCTATTGTTTCCAAGACAATAGTCGGCGCCGCCGCTGAAACCGCTACCGAGAAACCGGTAGTAGACACCCCAACAATTGTCTCAGAGACAATTGAGTCCCGCTCTTCCTCCCCAGAGGTTGAGGAAATGGACCTGACAGGGCCATGCTCCTCCCCAGACACCTCCTCCTCGGAAGACGACTTCCAGCTCGTCACCGGGGGGAAGAGGAAGAAAAAAGTCTCCTCCAAGGAGCAAGCCCCAAAAAAGGCTGCCCCCACTCACCCCTCCCTCCCATCTTCAGCCCCCCAATCCCGCCCCTCCTCGGCAGCTGGGTCCTCCCAGCAGGCAAGCCGATCCGCCAGCCCGATGGCAGTCGAGACCTCAGTCCCAAAATCCTCAGCCCCAAAGGTCCAACCTCCGCCACCCGTGTTCATTCACGACAAGGCCAAATTGACTGAGGTGTCCACTGCCTGCAAGGCCAGGCAGATCAACTACACCAATGCCCGAGCTGTCCAGCTGGGCATCAAAGTCTCTGTCCCGACCGCGAAGGACTACCGAGAGTTGCACAAACTCCTCTCGGGCCGGAAAATCCCATTCCACTCCTTCACTCTCCCCGAGGACCGTCAGACACGCGTGGTTATCAAAAACGTCCCACGCGAAATCCCCACGGCTGAAATTCTCAGCGACCTTCAGTCGCAGAACATCCCCGTAGCTGAGGTGCACCGAATGCACCGCCGAGGTGGGGAATCTTATAATATGATTCTGGTCGTCTGCGATCCGACAGACGGTCATCACCCAATTTTTAACATTTCCCACATCTGTGGCCTCTCAGGCCTATCCATTGAAAAGCCCCGCAGGAGTGGCATCATTGGCCAGTGTCATAACTGCCAATTGTACGGCCACTCCCAGCGGAATTGCTTTGCGAAGGCACGATGTGTGAAATGCCTGGGTGACCACGGCACTTCAGACTGCACCCGCCCCAAAGACCCGTCCCAATGCGCTGAGCCGCCCAGCTGCGTCTTATGCGGCAAGTCTGGCCACACGGCCAACTACCGTGGCTGCCCAAAAGCGCCCAAACCCACCGCCCCCAAGCTAGCCAAGCGCGC
The DNA here is from genome assembly GCA_905332915.2 of Hecatera dysodea. Classification (NCBI taxonomy): domain Eukaryota; kingdom Metazoa; phylum Arthropoda; class Insecta; order Lepidoptera; family Noctuidae; genus Hecatera; species Hecatera dysodea. Next base: position 20,028,415 of record HG995290.1, read on the forward strand.
AAGCGATCGCCAGCAGAGGGAATGTCCTCAACTGGTAGGAAAAACTACCATAGCCCTCAGTCCACAACGCCCCAGCCCATGGAGCGCTCTCAATCACCAGGCCCACTTTCCGGCCTTGAGGACCAGCGCTCCTGCCCCCAAAACCACAGAGGCCCCTAAGGCCACCCCTACCACCCAGCCCACCAAGACCATCCCGGCCCTCATGGACGTAGCGCTCCCACGCCCCCCCTTGACAGGGGCAACCCGGGCCACAGCCCCAGCCCCTGCCCCTGCCTCAGCGCAAGCCGCCACTATTCCAGCTGGTGATGTGTCCAAAAACATCATTTTGGTCACATACCAAGCTTTTTACTCCCCCCGCGCCCTAGCCATGGCCGAGGCGCTTCAAAACTGCAGAGGTGACCACTCAGCAGTTTTCCGTGAGTTCGGTGACGTAGTTCACCACGTCCAAATCTACACAACCCTTACCCACCCATAATGGATAAGTCCAGAGTAACGTGTAGGTTCAAACCGACAGCCCTCCGGATAGGGTTTTTCAATGCCAATGGCCTTAGAGCCCAACGTGATGAGATCGCCTTGTTCCTCCGCGACCATCACCTAGACATCTTATTAATACAAGAGACCTTCCTAAAGCCTACCCATCGGGACCCCAAAATTGCCAACTATCGCATGGTTCGCAATGATAGGACCCGCTGCCACTTAGGAGGTACCCTTATTTACTATAAATTGTCCCTATACTGCATTCCTATGGACCCTCCCTCCCTTGAAAAGTTTGAGGTCTCAGTCTGTCGGCTAGGTATGACAGGACACCAACCCATCACGATCATCTCAGCCTATGTCCCACCCAACAACTCCGTGGACACTCCCGCTATGAAAGATGACCTGACTAAACTTCTTGGCCTGAGCGACTCCGTCATACTGGCGGGGGACCTCAACGCCAAACATCCTTCCTGGAACAGTCACACGACCAACCCGAGAGGCAAGGTAGTGTTCGTAATAAGCATCATCATCCTTCGTAATAAGCAAGCCTATGGATTTAGTAACTTTCTTTTTTAATCAACATTTCCTCTTAAACAAATTAAGTACTTAAGTAATATTAGGTCTACCTAGATTTTTAAACAAAATATTTTTTTTTAACAGTCAAATCAAAAGTACTTACTTCGTTTTGAAACAATAGGTGTAAACGAACAATGTCAGGTTTCGGCCTATACAACTTTTAAAACTAAATTCACACGGACACAAAGTTTTTACCTACAACAATTTAAATATAAAATTCCTACTTCTTATAACATATTTAGTCATTTCGAGAACTTTTCGAAAAAAATTATACTAAGTAATCATTTTGATTACCATGTTCCAGGTTTTTAATAAATAAAAAAGTTTCAAGTAATTACCTGTTCTGCCACTGTAATCGATTATTCTAAAGAATAAAAGCGATTTACTCTTTACTGTTTATTTACCACCTAACATTGTCTTTTATTATTATGTTTTACCTAAATAATACGTTCATCGTGCTTATTATAAATACATTTCGTATTTTATAAAAACTATATTCAAGAAATCGATTTCCCTGACCTGTGCTCGATAACTTAATTTTAATGTAATGGCAACCCTGTTAGGTTCTGCTTGACAGAACCTAACAGGGCTGCCATTACATTAAACTTAAACTGACAGATAGTAACTACAGAAGTTGTCAAACATCTTGTATTGTTGTTGGTATTTTTGTAGGGTTACCAGGAGAGATGGACCAGCGGGTGAGACGGACCATCGTAATTTCTACCAAACTATTAAATTTATTTAGGCTGACAACACTTACGAGTTCTTGTCAACCTGTTTGCTCCGTGTAGAAAGCGAGACTATTTGATTTTCGTTCGTAAAATTAGTAAAAAACGTATTAAAAGGTTTCGGAAGCGTGTTTTTTTTTTGTGTGGGTGTTTAAAAAACGAAGGTATGTATAAGATATTGTATTTTTAGAATAAGAATTGACGTTTCTGTGCTAGTATGTTCATGAAATTATAAAATAACCTCAAATTTTTCGTTTGTTTATTTTGCTTTTAATATGAGAAAGTGGTCCGTCTCTCCACTCAATTTAGGAGAGATGGACCATGTTATGTATGGGTGAGATGGACCAATAGTCAACCGTTTTGTTTTGCAAATTTGAAGTGGTTTTAAATTATTATTGCTACTTATTTTTTAATCCATACATTCTTAATGTGTTAATCTCTTCTTTTGTAGATAATATGCCTTTAACATATAAGAGGAAAAGTGGAGTATGTAGAGGAGAATGGACAGAAAGAGCATTAATTGATGCTTTTCAAGCTTTTTCTAATGGAATGGTATCAATGAAGCAGCAAAAACATTTGGGATACCTAAAACTACATTTAAACGAAGAATTGCAAAAAATTCCTTGACTAAAAGCGATGTTCTCGGTCCCAGTGGTATACTGCTGCCTGAAAATGAGAAGAAGATCGTCTTACACATTAAAAAATTACAGAAAAGTGGGTTTACGCCATCAAGAGAAACAGTGCGTAAAATGGCATATAATTTAGCGGAAAGACTTCATATTAAACATAACTTTAATCACGAAAATATGGACGAGACAGGCTTGCAGCTAAATAATAAGCCGGGGAAAGTAGTTGCCGTGAAGGGATCGAAAAATGTTCCTAACATAACTGCTGGGGAAAAAGGTGAAACCATTTCGGTCATCGCTTGCTGCAGTGGAGAAGATGTTTTTCTTCCACCCTATTGCATATTCAAGAGCAAAAATAAAAAACCTGAGTTTGAGGATGGCATGCCAGACTCTGTGGTAACAATGTCACAAAAATCAGCATATGTGAATTCAGAAATATTTTTTGATTGGCTGAAGCATCATTTTTTGCCAAGGAAACCACAAGGTAAGTGCGTGTTGATCCTTGATGGATATTCTTCACACTGCAGCAATGTGGAAATGTTGGAGTTTGCTGAAGAAAACGAAATCATTTTGATTTGCTTACTCAGTCACACAACCCATTTCCTTCAGCCGCTTGATAGAACGTTTTTCAAGTCCCTGAAATGCTTTTATTATGACGAATGCAATAAATTCATTACTGCTAACCCATCAAGAAAACTATCACGCTTGCAGTTTGGAAAAATTCTGGCTTCAGCTTGGAATAAATCAGCTTCAGTGAGCAATGCAATATCAGGTTTTTCAGCAACTGGGATCATACCGTTTAATGCAAACACCATACCAGACTATGCTTTCTTAACTCCAAGTGACCAAAACCATGACAATAACCTACAAACTGCTGCTATAATTCAACATGATCAACCTACTAAAGAATCAGTCCTTTCACAGCCAGCAACCGTTCAAAAACCATCAACTAGTGAAGCTGTTTTTTTTGTCCAAAGGCAACGCCTGGAAAGATTTTAGATGTGGTTTCTCCAATACCTATCATAGAAAGAACTGCAAACGTCCGTCATAGGTCAAGAAAAATAGCAGAAATTTTGAACTCTACTGAAAATATTCAGAATTTAAAAGAAAATCAATCAAGGAAAATGAAAAAAGAAAATTCTATTGAAACTAAACAGATTGTAAAAGTAACACGGAAAAAGAAGGGAACTAAAAGACAAATTTCTGCAAAGAAAGAAAATAAAAGACAGAAAAAAACAAAAAATTGAAGACAGTTCTGATGAAGATAGTGAACAAGAGATTATAACTCTGCGTGATAGTCCTGAATTGAATGAGTGGGATGACAACGAATGTGCAGGCTGTGGTGAAAACTATGAGGAAACCCTGAGTCAAGATGAATGGCTGCTGTGCATTATCTGTGAACGCTGGTCCCATGAAGGCTGCACCAATTACCCCGATATGTGCGACCGATGCGGAAATACGATGAAAAACTGAAGATTTTACTTTCATTTAATTGCTTATGTTACTTGTTGATTTCGTTTTGAATGTTTATTTTTTTGTTTGTTAATGATTATTTTTGTTAGGACCATCTCTCCTTACTGGGTGGTCCGACTCACCCGTATAGTATGGGAGAGATGGACCGAGGGTACTTTTTTTAATATTTCAATTATTTCCATAAAAATGCTATAATCGTGTCATATTAAAATAAAAAAAATGTTGACTATTAATAGTTAGTTAGTTTATCACTAAATTGTTTAATAGTTATTAAGAAATAAAAAAGATATTAAAGTTGAACAAAATGTGGTCCATCTCTCCTGGTTTTACCCTATGCGTACGATTGTTTTCTTCCCGAATTCCTCTTGTTGACTGTGTTATATCTATACTACACATTTTGTGACAATTGTGGTATAAATGTGTTGATATGCGTCGGATGGAACGGCGTAAATAACCTCTAATTTATAATGTTTGAATAACTTCTTTAGTAGAAGTTCAATGTATATTTTGCAACTGAAGTTTTGATGATTATTTGAGGAAAAGTGGCATTTTGCACCAGAAGTCATCCTTACACGCGGAGCAAAATGGTCTGGCGGAGCGTTTTAACCGCACGATTGTTTAGAAGGCGAAGTGTTTATTATTTGATGCCAAATTAGGCAAAAAAAATGGGCTGAGGCTTCAATACAGCTGTCTACCTGCATAACCGTACTGTACTTCCATAAATGATAAAACACCTTATGAAGTTTGGACAGGATGTAAGCCAGACAAGTCATTTGCGAATTTTTGGCAGCCGAGTCATGGTGCATGTAGCAAAGTTTAAATGCCAAAAATGGGATAAGAAGTCAGAGGAGCAGATACTTGTGGGCTATCCAGAAGACATAAAAGGGTATGGAGTTTGTTCCGCAAGTCACGTCACATAATTTATACTGCGTGGGGCATCAGGTGGTATACCGGTGATTAGGTCTGCAGGCAGCCGTTATTCTCTTCCAAAGTTTGCGAAAGCTGTTGTCACCGATGTGCTTTCATGAATCACTTCGGTATGACAGCAAAAACGGTTGTATGTGCTTGTCCCAATCCCGTTGCCGGTTTTCCACAACTTTGGCCAGATATCTCTCCAATGTCTGATTAAATCGTTCCACCATTCCATCCGATTATGGGTGATAAGAAGTAGTCCTCGTTTTAGGAGCACTCGCCAAGTTTCCTGGAATATTTGGGACTCAAAATTCCTTCCTTGATCATTGTGAATTTCCAAGGGCACTCCAAAACGACAGAAGACTTCATGAACCAGTTTATCTGCGACTGTTGAAGCTTTGGAATGGCGAAGACTTCCGGCCACTTAGTGAAGTAATCCATTACCACCATGAATTTTTAAGTAGGAAATAGTAATTAGAATTTCTTAAATTGCTACTTAGCCCTCTTCCTCTCTCCTTATGTTGCTGTGCCCGACAGGGTCCATATTGATATTTTACCTTATTATACCATCTATTTAATACATATGGAATGCAATACAATAAAGTATTGAGTATTGAAAACTTATTACAACTTTCACTTTCCGGAAACGGTCCCGCAACGTCTAGCGCTATCCTTTCCCATGGTGCACCAAAATTGAACAATTTCAATGCACCTCTGCTACGAGTCTGAGGTCCTTTTACAGCCGCACAACTTGTACGTTTGCGACACCAGTCCTTAACATCGTCACGACAGTGAACCCAGTAAAACCGTTCCCGTATCTTCAGTAGAGTCCGTTTAACTCCCATATAGCCTCCTGAACAACCATTATGGTACAGCTGTAGATGACAGCTGTCTCCGCGAGCATTTTCCCATTTACGGCACAGGACTCCATTAATAAATCAACGAGTAACTTAACTGATTAAAAATATGTATTACAATAATTTAATAGTTGTTCCTATTTCAATTTATTAAATATTGTCTGTAGATGGGCATTTTCACTTTTAAGTGTACGGCGGGTACACTTTTACGCTGTCCCAAGGATTCAGAATGTTATATCTAGATGAATAATGACATATTGACTATTAGAATATAAATATAAAATATATATTAAACTAGCTGCTGCCCGCGACTTCGTCCCCGTGGAATCCCCGATTTTAAAACATTCTTTATCGCTGCTCCGCTCCTATTGGCTTAAGCGTGATTATATATAGCCTAAAGCCTTCCTCGATAAATGGTCTATTCAACCCAAAAATATTTTTTCAATTCGAAACAAACAAACAAACAAACTCTTCAGCTTTATAATATTAGTATAGATTTACTAATTCATCTGCAATCCAGCTAAAATATGTCAAAATTATTAACTTGTAAGTATTTTAAAATGTTCAGAGTAGCTGTTTCTGGCATGTCCCACCCCATGCCGACATTGAATTAGTTGTCATTACTAAAGATCTGTACTACGAACACATTTAAAGTTTTGGCGCAACCATAGTATGTTGTTTTTGTCGTCAAATTAAACTAAATTTGTTCAATTAACTCTAATAACATTGGCTAAAACTAATTTTGAAAAAATGTTCAGAATTGATGCCAGTTGGACATGTCATTTTGGTGACGGTCCCAGTTGTTCAAATTAATTCAAAAAATTCAAAAGTCATTTATTCAAACTAGGCTGATCGACAGCACTTTTTGAACGTCAAATTTTACATAAAGACAGTCCCCCAAAACGCCCACCCGTCACCACTTCCTAGTGTTTTAGCTGGGAAGAAGTGGCGCAACAAACTCCCCAGCAACACATCTGTCTATTGCGTTTTAAGAACTTGAATTTATACAATAGTATGCAAAGTCTGAAAAATACATGACAAAGGTAGAAAAAAATAATTATCCAACATGGAAATCATAAATCAATTCACTATAAAACATTATAAAGAGTAGATTGAGTCAATAAAGTAAAAAAAGATTGACCTACATAGTCATAAAAAAAAACAATATTATATGAACTCATATAACCCGTTGTCTAATTACTAAAATAAATCAAATTACGTAAAGTGGCCACATTTGTTAAGAAGATCACGGCCGACATTTTGAAACGCCAGTTTAAAATCGGTGCTTCGAGTGAAAAGGTGTTTTTCTTGGTGTCGGCAAGTGTCTCCACATTGTTTGTCAGGTTAGTGATAATATTTTCTTGTTAATATAGACGTTTTACATCCTTTAGCTATTTTAAATGAATTAAATATAACTTAGCAATACTTTCATATACTTTATTTATTGAAAAATGTCTAATTTTTATTAGAAAACTTGTTCCTTCTAATCTTACCTGCGAACGTGACGTCAATTTGGTGACATTTTAATTCCGTCACATATAGGAATGACTACAAATGTCACCAAAATGACACATAAAGCTAGGTTTACATCCAAATTATGCAATATTTGTTTGCAGGTAGTTTTTTTTTTAAATAACATAATATGCCACTAACTGGCGCGGAAAGAACAAAACGTTACAGGGAAAAATTAAAACGAGAACGCCCTCAAGAATATGAACAACAAACAAAAAAAAAATTGGAAAAAATATTAAAAAAACGAAAAAAAATTCACAACTGACGCCAGAAGAAGCCGAAAAAAGGAGGGAAGAGTAGAGAAGAAATAAAAGGATTAGCCGGCAGAAACAAAGAAGAAACAAAGATCTGGCTATTTCGCAAAATGAAAATATTATATCTGGGTCTAGTACAGCATAACAAAGTACAGAAGAAAATGATTCCAATGATATTTTAATACAAAAACTACGAAAAATAAATAAAGTTCTTTTAAATAGATGTAAACGGTGTTTTATTTTGCGTCATGTAACCTCAGCTTAAGTTTTTTCAATGTGTCCGTTTAGTGACTGTCCCAATTGTGAGTCGACAAAATATTTTTTTTATATTTTTTACTTAGTGGTTTTACTATATATAACTGGTTGGATATTGTTTTGGCCAGTTACAACATGGAAAAATAAAAAATCTACTAAAAGACCAACCGCTTTATTAAAGAAATATTTAAAAAAACGATCTTCGTAGCGTCACTTGTCGCAAAATGGAAGTTCAAACTTTATTTTATAAAAAATAGATTTCAATTCAAGGTAATTATCTATTTTTTTCGATGGATTATAATATTCAGTAGCGATCGAAAATGAAAATTGAGTCATAATACTTAAAACATTAACACAGGTCAATTTTTGTGTCGTCACCAAAGTGACTACTGTTTCACTACCATGTCCATTTATTTTCCGTTTTTAATAGGGAAAACATGCTTTTAATTTAAAATAAAATATGATTTTCAATCCGTCAGACTGTGTAGTACAGCCTAATACCTTTAAACATTTCCTTTCCTACCTTCAAACTTTAAACAACAAAATATGCTAATATTTTTATCAGGGTACACTTTTAAGTGAAAATGCCCAGATACCTAATATACGATAATAAAACAAAGGTAGTTAGTTATTTAATTCTTTTTTCACAACTACCTTCATATTTGCTTTTAATGCGACTATTTTCATTTCATTTAGTATCTTAGTATTTTTCATTTAATATCTTTTATTGTTCGTGATTTTCCGTTCCGTATCTTGATAAAAACGTATCTTTACGAAATGAATATGCTTATTCATCAATAACTTCACAATCAAGAACAGGAAAGGACATCTTGGAAATTGATGGCTACATATATTGTAAAAAACATTGTCGTGATATATACTACTGGTGTTGCAATTAAAAAAAACGGTTGCAGTGTAATGTGTATATCAAAACAACGAACAGCCACGGTAAGCACTAACTTGTGAGCAAATATATTGGTCAACATACTCATGAACCTGATCCAGATAAAATAGAATTGAATTCGAAAACTACATTTAAACGAAAAGCCTCTGAAAGTATGGATTCCCCCAGACAAATTATGCAGGCTTGTAACCAAACTATACCTCACACTAGTGCTCACAGCCTTCCAAGAGATAATGCGAAGCGAATGATTATTCATCGAGCTAGGACGAAGAATTTCCCAGATTTACCAAAGTGGCTTGCAGATGTAAACGTGCCTTCTCAGTATACCAAATTTAACGATGAGCAATTTTTAATGGGACATTATATACATGATGAAGAAGAGTGTGTTTTAGTATTCAGTACAAAGAATAATTTAAAATTGCTTTACAACTCTCCATATTGGTTAATGAATGGAACTTTTATGACGTGTCCAGCGATGTTTGCTCAGTTATATACCATTCACGGAGTGATAGGACATACTGAAACCTCTGATAAAACAGCACCGTTAGTATATGAATCACACAAGACTCATAATTGTTATTTTATCATATTAGAAATTATTCGCACCTACGTTTTAAACGAAATGAATATTGTACTTCAGCCTAAAATAATTTTGACAGTTCGCTATTCGCTAATTTTGATCGCTGCTATATAAGCTGTTAAGGCAATTTTCCCGAAAACATTAAAAAGAGGCTGTTTTTTTTTTTCATTTAACCCAGTGCATCTGGAAACATGTGCAGGCTGATGGACTTGCACAAAAATATGGACGGGACAACCATTTTGCAAACAAAATAAGGCACTTAGCTGCACTGGCTTATTTATGCCCAGAAGAAATTCCAACAGCTTTCCGTCTTATTGAAGAACAGGTTCTACCAAAAGACACTGAAAAGGTAAGTGAATGGTTCCGGAAGTATTATGTTGAAGGAACTTACACAAAAAACGACCTGTGTAGTACCTGGTTGTCTGAAGCTGAAAAAAACACCACTAACATTTCCACCACACTTATGGTCAGTAGCTTCCAGCATCGAAATGGGGGTACCTACTACGAGGGTGACACTGAAAGTTCTTAGAAAATCAAAAACTGAACAAACTAGCAAGTTATTCGTTTTATTATATCTTTTCAAAATAGTGTCCTTTTACATTAATACATCGCTTCATACGATGGAACCACTGAGAAAAGCACTTTGTCCACTCGTCCTTAGGGGTCTCTTCAATGGCATTTTGAAACGCAGCCACTGCTTCCGCGGCGTCCATAAAACGTTTTCCTCGAAGTTTTTCTTTTATTTTCGGAAATAAATAAAAATCGCAAGGTGCGAGGTCGGGACTATAGGGCGGATGGCCCAGTAATTCCACGTCTGACGTCGCTAAGTAGTCGACTGTTTGCTTGGCGGTGTGTGACGAGGCGTTGTCGTGATGAAGGAGGATTCTACTGCGAGGTCATTTCTCCCGAACTTTTTCCAAGACAAGTGGCAAACAATTGTTAGTGTACCACTCTGCAGTAACTGTTTTTCGATCCTCTAAAACAATTGTTGCGTAATACGAAAAACGAGGCTACCATCGTTTTTCCCACGCTTCGACCTCTCTTCACTTTAGTTGACAACTCCTCGGAAGGAAAAACCCAAACAGTAGACTGTCTCTTAGTTTCAGGATCATAACAATAAATGCACCTTCCGTCACCCGTAAGAATATCGAACACAGCGTTCGAGTCACCTCCATTAAATCTTTGAATCATTTCACGACACCAATCAACACGACGGAGTTTTTGGGCTTCTGTCAAATTATGAGGTATCTACCGGGCACAAAGCTTCCTGACCGCTAAATGTTCATGGAGGATTTCGTGGACTTGACTCATACCGATCCCTAAGCTTGTCCGAATCTGCTGATAAGTCACTTTTTTGTCAGTCTCAATCATACGCCGCACAACACTGATGTTATCTTCAGTCGTCGCCGTAAAAAGTCGTCCCTCACGCAGATCATCGGTGAGATTAGTGCTACCACGTTTAAACTCATTAAACCAGTTGTCAACAATGGCACGAGATGGAGCTTCATCATGAAAGGCCAATCGAAGCCTATCATAACTTTTTTGTTGACTTAAATGACATCGAAAGTCATAAAAAATCATTGCACGAAAATTTTCTCTCGTTAAATTCATTCTGACGTGACACAGGTAATTTACAATTTGCCGCCAAATCGTAAAAAAAGAAAATAAATACACAATAATATTGACAAAGAGTTCCATTTTCAAAATTTGAACTTTAATTTTTACTATATCGTTTGCAAGTGGCCAGTTCTAAACACTTTCACTGTCGCTCTCGTACACAAAACTGCGTCGAAATATGGCACCATAGATGGAATGCACTTTTGGCTCGCAAAAAAGCGAATGTTTATAAAACTTTTGAGGAAAAACGAAGAAAAAGAATCAGTTGATCCTTCAGAAACAACAGTGGCAATCTTCGATTTGGAAAAGGTTTTGAACAGCCCACAATCTCAAGTTGGATCGTTTCACTACAAAAAAAGTATCCCATTTATAATTTCACTGTGTATGATGCTACTCAGAGTCAAGGTTATTGTTGATTGGCACGGTCAGATTGCTACAAGCGGGGCCAATGAAATTGGTAGTTGCTTATGGCAATTTCTGCTTAATGGAAAATAAAGAGCTCTATATGTTTTTGCTGCACAAAAGCTTCAGTTGAACATTACAGATAGATTCTTTGAAACCGGACATGGCCAGAGTGAGGGAGATTCTGTGCATTCCAACATTGAACGTGAATTAAAACACAGAGTTGTTTACACGCCTGATCAGAAGTACACAATCATTATGAACGCGAAAGTACATGGAAAAAATATCAAGTTAAAAAGATGACGCAAATAGAGTTTCACAATATAAAGGAGTTAATATAATAATAATAAGAACTGGTTAAAAAATGAGGAAGGTCAAAAAATATCATGGACTCAAATCATGGAAGTGACTGCCTCACATTCAAATCCATCAATTTTAAAATATAAATACAACTTTGATTCCGACTACAGTAATACCCCGACCGGCCACCGTAGGCGCGGGCCTGCTGACAGCGAGCTATGGGTGGCTTGCCATCCGATGGCAACCAGGCCTGGGTCGACGGCGCGTCGCGCCTCGGAGAGCTGTTAGCAACGTAGATGGGGCCCCATAGGGTCAGTGCCTACTAGGGTTGCGGAATTTGTCCGAAAGAGTAACCGCGGCCCTGGAATGAAAAGGTCACAAGAAGGATCACGGGTGGGTTTTAGTCAGTTAGAGTATAACGCCCAGAGCGGGAGAGGTCATTTGATGATTTCCCATCCAAAAAAAAAGGTCTTGGATTTCACCAAATTCTTAGTAGATAAAAAAAAAGTTCTAAAATACACTCCCAATGGTACAATTGAATACAAACTTAACTACAATGACGAGTTCAAACCAAACTATCAATGTTTATGCGAGTAATTCAAATGGAAAGAGATTTTAGAGAATAAGTTTATTTTAGTTTTATTAAATTCATTATCAAACTTTTGTAAGAAATAAAGATTCTGAATTAATTTTGTCTAGTTTTGATTTCAATATTAAATATTACTCTTCAAATTATATTATTTGTTTAATTTCAAAACCACTTAACTTACTCTCCAATAAGTTTATGATCAAATCAAATCCGCGTATTTGTCGTAGGGCCTAATTTTTTTACTATTAAGGATATCTTTTCCTAACATGAGATAGAACACATAAATAATTACTCCCTGTGTAAAAACCAGCCCAAAATTCGTTGAAATTAAAAACTTATTAAGTTTTAACATTCCCTTGTAAAATTGGATCTATTGCAGATATGCGGCCTTTACGTATGGTAGATTCGCGGACTATCCCCGACGTATTGTATTCATAATTCACATAATATGTGATCATAAGGCTGATTTTAATTATTAAAAGACTAATAAGAGTTAATTAAGAAAAATACTGTTTTTTATTACTATTATTTTGAATAAAACTAACGTTGATTATCAAGTCATAGTTTTATTAGGAAATTAAATTCAAAGTCCTTATTATACTTTTTTATAATATTTACGAGAGTAAAACTATATTAAAATATTATATATCAGTATCACTTTCTTCTTAAAAACTCGTAGAATAAAACGATAAGCGAAGAGTGCAATATTTGATTCTGGTCAGGCTTTATGAAGAATAAAATGATAGATGACATTATACAACTTAGACTATGATTGATTTTGACTAACTTCTTATTTTCTAAATAATATCTCTATTTTGATACTTAGGCGTATTTCACTAAAACATTTAGAACAAACAAAAAAGAACCTTTTTTTAAAGCATACAATCATCTGTCTACGTTCAGTATTTAAAGAGCAATCGAAGAAAACATGTTTTTTATTTTTCCTGAAAAGCTACATTTTTGCATTTATCATTTTATTCTCCGGGGATGGCGATATGTTCAATCAAATACTAATAAATTGACTATTAAATGTGATGAAAACATTGATGACCATTCAGTTACAGGTACAGGAATTGTAAAACTATCGCCTAATTGTATTGGGTATTCTAAAACTGTTCAATTGATACCGAATTGTTCTTCTTCTTAATCTACTAAGTTTCCTTTAGATATAAGCTTAGATATAACATATTCAATAAAAATTTACCACATTTGTCGCCAATCTCTTTGAGTAAAATTAACCTAGGTTCTCTCAAATATGCTACTCACTAAATTGATAGTTTAGAGCAAGAATTGAATATTATGGAAAAGGAACCTCATTTTATCAAATATAGCCCTTACTATTCTACTTTTACATGTAACCCAATTGTGTGTTTTTTTAAAACACTTAGTTTATAAATTATATGGGTAGTATAAGAACAAAAAATCTTCTACTGCTGGATGCTGCGTGCAAATAATTAATCAATGTCATAATAAAAATACCAAACGCAAGTCCAAAATTTCAAATGTAACTCAGTATAAGTCAGTCTTTGCCTATTCATTACCCAAATTATAAATCCACCAGTAAATTTCCGTCAAATAAAAACTAAACTTTTAATGTAATTCAAAATTATTAATTCACTATATTGTCAATTTTCGTTCAAATTTTTGTAACTTTTATATTTAATGTAGTTGTTTGATATGATAATTTGTTAGTAGTTAGTTAAATATCATGTTCATGGTCACACGATTGGATGTGGCAACACAGAGTATTGAATAAGCACGCGCACTTGTAAAAAATATGGCAGTCAGCATTAAAGTTTAAATACGTTTCAAGTTGTGTTCTTATTATAAAAATCACATCAACCTAGACTGAACATGGTGTCAGGTTAAAACTTTACTCCAAATTCAATAAAACCTTAGTGGAAAAAGCCTTAGTGGAAGAAAAACCTTGGTGGAAGGAAAACAAAATGGAGGGAATAAGGCCTCCTACCGGTTTAGTCACATCGGGCGATGGAGCAAACTGGCCCAGATTCAAACAACAATTTCAGCTTTATTTAGAAGCAGTGGGGCTAGCAGACGCCAAAGAAGAAAGAAAAATAGCCGTGTTTCTAAATGTTGCAGGAGAGGACGCAGTAGACGTCTATAATTCACACCTGAATCCATTAGAAGTTAAAACCTTAGATGATCTAGTAAAACAGTTTGATGCTTATGTGGAGCCGAGGAAAAACATCATAACCAAAAGTTTCAAATTTTTTAACTTAAAACAAGAAGAGGGTGAGCAAGTAGACAGATTTATAACTAGATTAAAAATCCAAGCAAAACAGTGCGACTTTAAGGATCAAGAGGACAGGCTGGTGAGAGACATGATCGTCATCGGAATCAGAGACAAGGGAGTGCAGGAGAGGTTGTTGAGGGAGGCCGACATTGGACTTGATCAAGTCGTCAGCCAATGCCGGGCAGCAGAAGCAGGAAAATCAAGGGCTCAGGAAATGACTGTGCAAATCAAGCAGGAGATAGATGCCATCAAGAAAGCAGACATAGGACAAAGAGTGAGGAAAATGCTTGACTGCACTTATTGTGGTAAAAAGCACCCCATCAGGAGCTGTCCAGCTTATGGGAAGAGGTGTGCGACTTGTAATAACTATAATCATTTTGCTGCTGTGTGTCGCACTCATTCAGTAAAAAAGGAATCACCAAAGGAAAAAGAAAAAAAGGTGAATTCAGTTCAAAAGGAAGAGAGTGACAGCGACTCTGAAGAATTTGTGGTGGATTCAGTAAGTAACAGTCAACATTGTCAATGGTATGAAGTAATAAATATTAATGGTAATAACATAAGATTTAAGTTAGACTCAGGGGCTGATTGTAATACCTTGTCGTTAAAAATTTATAATCAAATTAAAGATAAGACAAATTGTTTGGTAAATAGTTCAACTGTGTTGGTAGTTTATAATAATCAAAAAATTGAAACTCTGGGGACTGTCACATTAAACTGCGTAGTTAAAGAAAAGAAACAAGTAAAATTATTATTTTTTATAGTTGATTTACCAATTCAGCCAGTGTTAGGACTGCCAGCCTGTGTCGAATTAAATCTGTTGAAAAGAGTGGATGCTATTGTTCCTAGTGAAAAAGAAAATTTTGTGAAAGCAAATATAGAGGTATTTTCAGGCTTAGGAAATATAGGATCCTACAGTATTAAATTAAAAGAAGCAGTGCTACCTGTTATCAAACCTATTCGCAGAGTTCCACACACAATTAAAGACAGGCTTAAAAGTACTTTAGAAAACTACGAAAATAGAGGTATTATAGAAAAGGTAGAGGGACCAACAGCATGGTGTAATAATCTAGTTATCGTTGAGAAACCCAATAAGTCCCTTCGCTTGTGCTTAGACCCAAAAGAGCTAAACAAATGCATCCTTAGAGAAAATTATCAAATACCATCTCCTGAAGAAATTTATAATTCTCTTGCAGGTAAGCAGTTCTTCACTGTATTAGATATGAAAGATGGGTTTTTTCAAGTTTTGTTGGATGATAAGGATAAACTGTGCACCTTTGGAACACCTTTTGGTAGGTATTGCTTCAAAAGGATGCCATTTGGCATTTCTTCAGCTCCTGAGGTAATGCAAAGAATAAATACTGCTATTTTTAGTGATATACAGGGAGTTCATGTATATTTTGATGATTTAATTGTAGCTGGTGATAGTTTGGTAGAACATGACAAAATTTTAAGTAAGGTAATAGACAGAGCAATTAAACATAATGTGAAATTTAATGAAAACAAAATACAATATAGATGTGAGACTGTCAAGTATGTAGGGTTAATGTTGTCCAAATCAGGTATAAAGCCAGATCCTGAACATGTGAAAGCTATAGAGGAGTTACAACAACCCAAAAGTGTAAAGGAATTGCAAAAGTTTTTAGGCATGTGCAACTATTTAAGTAAATTTATACCTCAATATTCAAAAACCACTGAACCTCTAAGAGAATTATTAAAAAAAGAAATAATATGGGACTGGGGCACAGCTCAAGTTAAAGCTTTTGAAGAAATAAAAAGGAGAATTAGTTCTGCTCCTACATTGTCAGTCTTAAAAAAAAATGAGAATGTAGTACTTCAAACTGATAGTTCTAAGAGCGGTATGGGAGCATGTTTATTACAAGAAGGAAGTCCACTGTCTTTTTATTCAAGATGTTATACTGAATGTCAACAAAGATGGCCTCCTATAGAAAAAGAATTGTTTGCTATTTGTTGTGCTATGGATAAGTATCATCAGTTTATTTATGGGCGTCATATTGTAGTAGAAACTGATCATAAACCTCTTGTAGCAATAATGAATAAGGATATTAGTAGAATTTCTGCTCGATTGCAGCGTATGGTTCTCAAATTGTTAAAATATAACTTTGAAATACGATATGTACCTGGTTCAAAAATGTATATAGCAGATTATTTGTCAAGGCATTATAACACAAGCAATGCTCAGTTAGATCCAGTGCTAAGAGAGTTAGTACATAGTATAAATTCAGAAGTAGTATATGGTTTAGAAACAGACTTACAAGTTTCAGATAATAAGTTACAGGACGTAAGACAAGAGACTGCAAAAGATGCCAATCTTCAGCAAATAATGTTATGGTATAATTCAGGGTGGCCTAAAAATGATAAAAATATACAAGGTATTGAACTGAAAAAGTTGTATAAATTAAAAGATTTAATAGTAGTAAAAGACAAACTCATATTTTATGAAAATAAAATACTCATTCCTAGACATATAAGAAAAGAAATGATGTCAATAGTTCATGGAGGGCATGCTGGAGTTGTGAAATGTAAGAAACGTGCCAGAAAGGTGTTTTACTGGCCAGGAATGTCACGAGACATAGAAGAATTTGTGTTAAAATGTAAGGCTTGTGAAAAATACAGGCCATCAAATCCTAAACAGCCCTTATTGTCTCATGACATACCTGACTTTCCTTTTAACAAAGTTGGTATGGATATTGCTCATTTTGCTGGAAGAGATTATTTAGTTGTGGTGGATTACTACTCTAAGTGGATAGAAGTGAAGTTGTTAAGGAATAAAACAGCTGTGTATATAATTAAAAAGTTACTTTCAGTTTTTTGTACTCATGGTATTCCTAGGTATATAGTAAGTGACAATGTGCCCTTTGGCAGTTTGGAATTTGTACATTTTTCTCGAAAATTCGATATTGAGTTGATTAAGTCCAGCCCACGATACCCCCAGTCGAATGGGTTATCAGAAAAAGCAGTGGGTATTGTTAAGGGCATGTTAAAAAAATGTTTGGAGGATCATTCTGATTTTGAAGTTGCCTTGTTGCATTACAGAACAACTCCAGTAGCAGGGTTGGAATATAGTCCATCTGAATTATTGATGAGTAGATTATTAAGAACTAATTTACCTTGCTCACAAGAATTGTTAAAACCTAAAGTGCCACTAAATGTAAGAGAGCAATTGATGTCAGCTAAAGAAAAATCTAGGATCATATATAATAAAACTGCAAAGGATAAGAAATCCTTTTCTTTGGGAGATAATGTAATAATACAGAACGCACCAAATAAAGAGTGGTGTGCAGGGAAAGTTATTGATGCTAATGGTCCTAGGTCTTTCACTGTAAAAAATGAAAAAGGTAATTTGGTTAGGAGAAATGAAAGACATATTAGACCAAGTGGAAATAAGTTTATTGTTCAACCTGATAATGTAACAGATAACTTAGTTGATTGCCAATTGGAGGATATTGAGCATGGTCATCAAAATAATGAATCGGGTAATATTAATGATAATGTAACAGATAATACTCAAACAGAAGCTGTTCCTGAGAGGAGATTAAGATCAGGTAGAGTCACTAGAATGCCATTGTATTTAAGAGAATATGAGTTAAGTTAGTTGAAAGAATATGTAAACTGATTAGCTTTACGGGGGGATGTTTGATATGATAATTTGTTAGTAGTTAGTTAAATATCATGTTCATGGTCACACACGATTGGATGTGGCAACACAGAGTATTGAATAAGCACGCGCACTTGTAAAAAATATGGCAGTCTGCATTAAAGTTTAAATACGTTTCAAGTTGTGTTATTATTATAAAAATCACATCAACCTAAAAAAAAAAATAACATCCTAAAAAACATCCTATTGTATTGAAACCTACATTTACGAATAAAGTTGATTTGATTTGATTTGATTTGATTTGACCTAGACTGAACAGTAGTACAAGCTGTAAAGTGTCTCTCTTAATAGCTAAATCTGGGATCTCACTTCGCTTCATCTAGATGAGATAAAGCTTCAATAAAGCCTAAATCAGCTTTTACTTATAAACAGTGTACTTTTCCTATACCAAAGTACTGAGGTTGCATTTTTACCCAATGCACAGAAATAATATGATTAATTCTGTTAGTTAGAATCTGGACGCTGTCGTGTAACCTGGTGTGCTCAAATTAAGGGAGCAAATAAGAGGGACATGGCCAAATTATAAGTTCTTAAGAAACTTGCGTGTCTGTGTTTTGTACTATAGTGGATTAAAGTGCTTCCAGTAGAATTATTGTTTTTTATTTAAAAAGACAACGGGGTTGGCTTGGTTACAGTTCACAAGATAAAATAAACGTGAGTTATAGCAACTGTTGATATAATTTCGTGAGATATAACTTTTATATATTCTAAAACATATGTATTTTGTATAACTTTATTGGATATAACGTTTATTTAATTGAATATCATTACGCCTGCAAGACGATATCAACCGAGTTGTTGAGTGGAGCATCAGCAACAAACTGTATTTTAATGTAACTAAATGCTCGGTGATGTCTTTCACTCGAGCCCGGACTCTGGAATATTACAGACAGACGCCCCGCCGCCTAAAACAAAACTGACTTGTGCACACAATTTTGGCCACTTTTCCATATAATTTTATGTCAGATAATTATAATTGTAAAGGAATGCGCTTGTTTATTGAATTTATAGGTACCTACTTACTTTCCAGGCGCAAGTTATGGATAGAAGCTTGTCAAAGATGGTAATTGAAAAGTAAAACAGCTGTACAATAAGGTAGTTGACTAAAAAAATCTGATAACTCCGTCGTATAGATTTCCATAAAATATTGGACACGTATTTTTTTCTTTTTTCATATAATAATAAAAAATACGAAGACGATACAGTGCGTTGCAAACTCGTGTGACGTCACTACTCGCTACAATTTTTACCGAGCCGTGACGTAACAAGCCCCACTTCTGATCTTTGATGCTTTTTATCTTCGTCAGTTTTTATAGATTTAATAAAGGAAAAAATACGTGAACAATATTTTTCTATAATCTTACTGACGGACTAAACATAATCAGATATTTTTTACTCAAGAAACATCCTTATTATATAACATGTAGGTACGTATGTGGTTTACACTTTTAATAAATAATTATATTAGATTTAATAAACACAATTATTTTGAATGTAAATATGAATAAATGATTATATCATAATAGTAATAATCACAATTGTTTTATTTCCCATTTGGTGACAACCCTTCCATACTTGCATGTGGCAGCGTAAGTACCTACTCTGGCGGCGGCATCGCGCGACATCAAAGGCGTTTCCCTATTGTAGGAAATATTGTAATACAGTGACTATGCAATTGTTTTTTTATAATTAAAAAAATCACTTCCACTACTTGGTGGGGCTTTAACCCTAGATTCATAAACATACGTCTCGCATACACCCATAAGTAGTAAAACACTCGCAGCGCGGAGCGCGAAAGAGATAGAAATACGTGCCTCTCAGTACCTTCATAAAACGACGAGAGCTCCAGTACGGCGCCAGCAGTTTTGGCGCGTAAACGTATAGTTTTGGATATACCGAGCACGAGGTGTCTGAGATACGTGTGTTTATGATTAGTGTAACAACTTTATATATTGGACGGTTTTACTATTTGCCTTATAAAACGAAAGAACGCACAGATTTTTTTTTTAAAAAGGTATGTATTTATTCTATTATATTTTACGAAAGTAGTTGTTAGTATGAAACAATGTTATCTATTGCCGTTGTTATAATTTTACTAATTAAACTGTTTTACTATGTATCAATTCGTAGTTATACTTATTTTTTATTATTAATCAAATACTTATTGTGTGTTATTGTTTTCCAGCATGGCTTTTTTGAAAGACGATGAAATTGGTGCAATATCGAGCCGTTACCGCCAAATTATCGTAAGCGACATTTTTGTCGAAAATGCTTTTTTTATCGTAAGTAGTATTTTAAACCATAACGGATCTATCCCTGTTGACATTTCCCGCCAAAATTTAACCGTTATAAAGTTGTAGCAAAGCTAAAATTATCGTAAATACATATATTTTTTTAAAGCCATAACGTAAGCGACAACAAGCATTTTTATCGCAAGCGCCTTGCGATCAATTTTTTGTAGCGCAAGTGACACTACTTGTTATCGCAACCGACATTGCTGACAGACTATGAGGCGTTTACTATAAACAAACCTGTCGTGACCTGTTTATTTCCGTGCAAGTTATGCGACAAAAACATCGTTCTCGTTGAATTGTAGCAAAAAAAAACAGTTTCAGCCATAATATCGTTTTAAATTGTATTTATTATTGTTTCCTTATTGTGTTTTAAATAAAGTACAGATAGTTAACTCGAAAACAGCAAATAAAACAGCAATGTCGACTCCTGCAGCTAAGGTACGTATTGTGTTTTAATTTTGGTAATTGAATTGGGGAAAACTTAAACAGCAGTACGATTTTGTTCCATGTACTATTCTTCTGTGTACTATTCTTCCATTTAACCATTAGAATACTACATTATCCCTGGGTTCATCAGGGATAATGTGGATAGGTACTTTTTATCCCGAAATTCCCATGCGAAATCTTATTAACCAACGCAAAGCGAGGGCACCACTGGTATAAAATAAGCAGTCGTAGTAGTAGGTCACTGCCTACGTCTGTCCATTAATGCTTTATTTATTATTAAGTGATTATTTTTAAGTTATTATTTGTTTTTTATAGTCACGAATGAAGAAAATTATGGAGTTAATATCACCACTTCCCATATCAGAAGAGAGTAATCCTGGAACTGCTTTTCCCGAGAACATACAGCAAGATAAGGCCCCAGCTCTAGATCAATTCTTACTAACAGACAGCTACAACGATATTGACATGGACCCAATATTAACTGATACGACATCACCTTTGTTGATCGATTATATTTGTGATACCGATTTAAATTCTGAGCTCAATACTAACGCATTATTAACACCATTACCTCAAACTAAACTTGTCGAATACAGTGATTCAGATACTGAGAATACTTACACTTTAATGGATTTAGATAACCAGAACATAAAAGACTTAACAACTTATGATCCTACTATGCCAGCTTTCATTAATCAATTAATACAGCCGAGCACCAGTTCACTGTTTGACCAAAAAGAACTAAATATGTCTAAGAATTTGGAGACACACGACAGCATTGCCTCTATTGATAGCGAAGATTCATGGAAACCTGCCTCATCGTCTAGTGATTCGGATGAAGATAAGTCAGTTCAAACAATAGAAGAAGAAACAAGTGTTGGTAAAAGAGGATATAGGAAAATAAAACCTTTACCAAAACGACTATAAGCAAAAAAAAATCGTAAGGCTGCTGTAGGGAAATCTATACAACCAAACCCTTGTATAAATAAAAAATGTGGTAACTCATGTGCAAATAAATTTACGGAAGATGATCGCAAAAATATTTTTGAAAACTATTGGGGATTAGGTTGTGATAAAAGACAAAAAGATTTCCTGCTGTCTTGTGCTAAAGAAAAACCGATTGGAAGAAAAAGATCCAGTAGTAATGTTCGCAAAATATCATACGATTATTTTATCAGCTACAATGGACAGAATATTAAAGTATGTCAACAATTTTTGCTTAAGACCCTAAACATATCCCAAATGTCTATGAGATACACCATCGAAAATGCTAATAAAGCTCTGAATACCATTCGAGATGGCAGAAGAACTAGTCGTCCTCATAATAAATCTGATGAGGTAGAAGTCGCACAGTTAAAATCATTTATTGAGATGTTGCCTGCTGTTCCATCCCATTATTGTCGCAATAAAAGCACTAAAGTATATTTACCTCAAGAATTTCAAAATATATCGTTTTTGTATTTACAGTATGTTAATCACGTGAAAGAAAATAATCCAGAATCATCAGTATTATCAAAAAGAGTATTTCGTAACATTTTCAAAAGGGATTTTAATATCGGATTCCATCTGCCTAAAAAAGATAAATGTGCTTTTTGTGAGAAGTGCAAAAATTTATCACCTGAGAACAAAATTATTTTTGAGCAAACCCCTGAATATAAAAATCACATTCTAGATAAAGAAAAATGTAAGCAACTGTTTTTAGAAGACCAAAAAATTAGCAAATTAACTGATTCTAACTCCTTATGCGTAAGCTTTGATTTAGAAAAAGACCTGAATACACCACACGGTAAAAGTGTTACCCTATACTATTCCAGGAAGTATGCATACTATAATGAAAGTATATACGAAAGTGGTACAAGGGATGGTTACTGTTACCTGTGGGGTGAATGCGACGGAAAAAGGGGCTGTAATGAAATTGTTACAGTCCTTTTTAAATACTTGATTATGGTAGACCAAAGAGGTACCCATACAGAGATAAATTTATACTCCGATAGCTGTGCCGGGCAAAATAGGAATCGAGCAATGATGTCAATGTTAATTCATTTCTTGAAAACCGCAATTACTATTACACAAATAAAGGTAATTTATCTTTTACCGGGACACACCATGATGCCTGTTGATTCTATTCATAGCACTATTGAAAGTTTTGTGCGTAATAAAACAGTATGGGCTCCTTCTGAGTGGCCAACTATGATTACTAATGCTAGAAATAAGCCTAGAAACTACAATATAAATGTTTTAAAATATGGAGACTTCATGGATTGGAAGAATTTTTCACAAGCTTTATTACCGGCAAAATTTAAGATTAATTTTAATTCATTAAGGGTGGTGCAATTTCATAAAAATAGTCCTATTGTTAAATTTCAATACGGTTTTTTTGAAAATAGTGACAAATACGAAATAAACATGGATTTTATCATCAGATCGAGAGCAAACAAAG
Source organism: Hecatera dysodea (assembly GCA_905332915.2). Lineage (NCBI taxonomy): Eukaryota > Metazoa > Arthropoda > Insecta > Lepidoptera > Noctuidae > Hecatera > Hecatera dysodea. The sequence continues at coordinate 20,051,588 of HG995290.1, forward strand.
CTATTGTGGAAAAGGGACCTACACCTTTATACGTCGAAGAGCTCAAACTTTCTTCAGCTAAATACAAAGATTTAAAGGATCTGTGTAACAAAAACGTGATTCCAAACAGATACCATCAAGAATATTTAAGTATGAAGCATGATGGAAACGTACGTGATGCTTTAGCTGAAACAGATGAGGATGAGGAGAATTAAATATATTTAATTTAATTTTATATTAATACCATATTGATCTCACTAATCCAAATGATTGCTGTAATTATTTAATTAATGTTTTGTGTAAAAACCATGATGACCCTGGTGTTCAGTGAAAACGGGCTAAGATCATTCGTACGAGAAGAAATACTTTATTTCATTTTAAATAACTAGTTAAGTTTATAATTATGCTGATTGATCTCATTACTCCAATTGTTTAATAGAAATAAATTTTTATTTTCAATATTTTATAACTATTTAATTTAAACGCCTTTTAAAATATCTATTTATCTATCAAAATATAGTTTATTGTAATATTAATATTAATGGATATTTTTATCGTAAATGCCAAAACAACCTTAGATTATGACAGCAAAAATAAATTAAGCGACATAAATAGCTTAAATACTAAATATTTTTGTATTTTTTTCCATTATATATGTAAATGTCTCAAAATCATTAATGTATGTAAAATTTCAATTTTCTAGCACATTTCTTTTAAAAAATATTTAAAAAAAACCTTCTCCTGTAAAATTTGTTTTTTGTCGGTTGCGCTAAAACGGCGGTAAAGGCTCGATATTATCGCGAGTGGATAACGAGGAAGAAGTGGATCTTCCAAATGATTTGGACAGTGAAGTTGAGGACATTTTAGAGACAGTTAGTGAGCATCCTACAGATGTTTTAAGCGATTCTGATGACGAACCCCTTCGAGCATCGAATATTCGTCGCCGTCGTCGTATATATTCTTCTGATTCATCAGACAATGAGCGACCTACGGAACAGATAAGGTCAGGCGAACAGCAACAGGCAGCTGAAATAATTTCCCCATCAACTAATAATTTTAGAGGTAAGAATGGTCATAAATGGTCAGCACAACCTTCCGCAGCTCGCACTAGCAGAACACAGTCACGAAACATTGTTCATATTGTCCAAGGACCCAAGAATGAAGCGAAAAATGCAATGACTGCATTGGAACAATTCAAATTGTTTATTTCGGATGCAATGGTGAGTATCATTGTATTGCACACGAATGTGAAAATTGCTACAAAAAGAGAAAATTACGCCGCAAAAACGGCAACTGTTAGTGATACTTGTGCTGAGGAAATATATATGCTTTGATATGATTGCTATTGTTAGCCGCAAGGAAGAAAGATAACCATCTGACAGCCGCAGAGCTTTTTGATCCATCTGAAAGTGGGACTAAATATATTTCGGTCATGTCTAAAGATAGATTCGACTTTTTGCTGAATTGCCTTAGATTCGATGATAAGTCAACTCGTGAAGAACGAAAAGCTATTGATAAGTTTGCACCTATAAGGGAAATATGGGAAATGTTAATTGCTGTATGTAGAGATAGTTACAAACCTGGCTCATACGTAACAGTGGATGAACAGCTACTAGGATTTCGTGGACGTTGTCCTTTCCGTATGTATATACCATCAAAACCTGACAAATACGGTATAAAAACTGTAGTTCTCTGTGACTCTAAAACAAACTACATGATAGATGCAATTCCATATATGGGAAAGGGTACGAACACAAATGGAGAACCCTTGGCATCTTTCTTTGTGAAACAACTTACCGAATCTATTCGAGGAAGTAATCGTAATGTGACCATGGACAATTAGTTCACGTCAGTACCATTAGCAAAAGAACTATTGCAAGATCCACATAAATTAACAATTGTTGGTACAATTAGATCCAACAAGCGCGAGATCCCTTCACAACTTTTGCAGCCAAGACAAACAAGATCTTCAATGTTTTGTTATGACGGAAACTGTACGTTGGTGTCTTTCAGGCCAAAGAAAAATAAAAATGTTCTGCTCCTATCTACGACTCATGGAATTGGCACTTTAGCACCATCTGGTAAGCCGGATATTATAGAATTCTATAACTCTACTAAAGGTGCAGTTGACACGTTTGATCGGATGTGCCATAATATGTCGGGCAATAGAAAAACTCAAAGATGGCCGCTCTGCTACTTTTACGGTATGTTGAATATGTCCATGGTCAATTCTTTTGTCATCCACGTCCATAATAATATGAATAATCAACAGAGACCACTGAAAAGACGAGCATTTATCAAAGAAGTGTCAGATAAGATGATAGAGCCTTGGTTACGAAGGCGACGCGAAACACCAACTTTGAGGCGATGCCTAAAACGGAACATCGATGGTATTTTAGGAGATACTTTGCCTGATGCACCAGTTAACCCTGAAAATCAATCCAGAAAATTATGCAACTTTTGCTGTTATAAAAAAACACGTGTGACTAGATTTATCTGCACGTCCTGCAAACGTTACATGTGTATGGAACATCGTGGTAGTTTGTGCCTAGAATGCTCGGATTGATATTTTTTAAATGTTTTTTATGTTTTAATCTATACTAATATTATAAAGCTGAAGAGTTTGTTTGTTTGTTTGTTTGAACGCGCTAATCTCAGGAACTACTGGTCCGATTTGAAAAAATCTTTCAGTGTTAGATAGCCCATTTATCGAGGAAGGCTATAGGCTATATATCATCACGCTTAAACCAATAGGAGCGGAGCAGCGATAAAGAATGTTTTAAAATCGGGGATTCCACGGGGACGAAGTCGCGGGCAGCAGCTAGTTCTTAATAAAAGTTCATTCAAATTAATCATTGTTTTTTTTGCAATATTTCCTATAATAATTACATTAGGTGACATTAAAAGTAAGGTGTATCAGAGACGTATGTTTATGAACTATGTAACCAAAAATATAGTTTATGAATCTAGGGTTTGTAACATGCTTTCCGTCGACGGCTCCACAGCATGACGGAAAATTCCACTTGGTATTAAATCCATCTTCGATTATTTTCCATTCTTCCTCTTGTTCTGGAATCTGTAAAAAAATGTTATAAATTTAATTTTATCAGTATACTAGCTGCTGCCCGCGACTTCGTCCCCGTGGAATCCCCGATTTTAAAACATTCTTTATCGCTGCTCCGCTCCTATTGGCTTAAGCGTGATGATATATAGCCTATAGCCTTCCTCGATAAATGGGCTAACAAACTCTTCAGCTTTATAATATTAGTATAGATAATACATACACTTATTTTCATTGACAGGATAACCAGGAAGCTACAACTGCTAACGATAATGCTGTTGTTGCTGAAGGGTTTGGATGAGCATACTGAAAATGTAAGATCTACTGAAAATAATGACGATTCCTCTAATACACCGATTCCACCCGTCCATATGCCAGCTCAAAATTCTGGTAGACCACGCTCAAAACGCTCAAAATTCTAGTAGACCACGCTCAAAACGCTCAAAATTATCCCAGATGGCCTCCATGATAAAATACATGAAAAGTGTGTCAAACGATATATGTAAATATGTCATCATCTGTGGAAGAGACTGACCTCGATATTTTCCGTAAACATGTGGCGGCTCAGCTCAAAAAACTTTCTGAAGAACAATCTGTTATTGCACAAGAAGAAATCCAAAAAGTACGATCCAAATGTAGACTAACTGATATACAACAAAAAAGGACAAACATAAATATTTTTCTCCATGCACAGTTTTCTGCTAGTCGGCCATCACCTCAACCGCAATATCGTTTTACTCCTAGTCCGTCAGATATGACAAGCAGCAACAGTACACCTCAACCGCAATATTTTTTTACTCCAAGTCCGGCAGATATGACAAGCAGCAACAGTAGCTTGGGATTTTATTCGAATTTTGTGTCTTGACGCTGAATAGAGCCTGATAACAACATAAGCAAATCATCAAAGTTTTTTGGCGTCATTCTCAAAGCCAGTTTGTATTCTTTAGGATCTTCAGTTCTCAACTGGGTTAACAACAGAGCAGAACCCCCAGTTTTGTCTCTGTCGTCTATCCATTTTCTAACCCAAATTCGTTTCTGTTTAGATATCTCTTCTTCAAACATACCAGTTAGTTCTTGCATCATCACCAAGGTACATTTTCTTAACAAATTATTAACTTTGTTTTTTTGCTGTTTTCGAGAATTCTTTTTTCCGCACTGAATTTATAAACGTGTGTATACCAAAAGAAATATCCTCGGCTACTGACGAAATACTGACTGTGTATAAATAATATGCGTCAGTTTTCGGCGCCAGCACTGACGAAAGCCACTGACTCAATGTAAATCACATTTTTCCACAGTAGCGGACAGGACTTCGTAAGGAGTGGTTGTGCGTGCGTTGGACTTTGTAAAAATGAATACTACATGGAATAATAAACATGAACTGACACTCATTGAGTGTTATTAAGCTGAGCCGATACTCTGGCAGTCTAAACAAAAAGACCATAAAAATAAGAATTAAAGTTCATGATGCCTGGGCACACATAAGTGTTATTTTAAATATACATGTAGTTGAGTTGAAGAATAAGAAGGAATCGCTTATGTCGCTATATGTTATGTAGTTATAGGTCGTATAGAAAGAAGGTGAAGGATTTTATTCACAGCGGTGCGAGTTCAAGTGATATCTACAAGCCAATCCATATTCCCGAACAAACCGCAACCTCTACTGCTTCACAGATTATCATAACTTCAAATGATTGTATTCGACCAGCTACTCAAGAATACAATGACCAAATTCTGACTGACGCTGCGTTCAATAATGCTTGATTTTTTAAGGCCAGGTATTCCCAATTTTAGATTACTTTGATTCAATAGTAAACAAACAAACAAACAGTGATTGTTTAAAGCCAAAAAAAATACATATTATAGTTGACTATATCTACTTTGATAATTTGTGGTTCAAAACATGATATCGAAAACTTCACTCGATCAAAAAAAAATCCGAAGTGACTTTAATAAAAACATTTAAAAAATATCGAATGAGGCTTCTCATTCGATATTTTTGAAATGTTTTTATTATTGTTCTTGAACCACATAAAAGTTTTACTTCCAAAAACATATCTAAGCAAAGTTAATAACATATAAAACAATTATTTGTGGTTACATTTTACAAAAGACTTTAATCCTTTTAAAAATAAATTATTATATAATACAGCGGTTTGCTTACGTAGCCCGCCAGGCTTTGACGAGGTAAGACTTATGTCCTTTTTGCTGGCGCACGGCTGTCCCGCTGATTTATCGAACGATTTATTCATAGAACGTAGTGTAATATAATAGTATAGCTTTTTTTTTTTGTTAGTTTTGTTTGTGAAGTATGGGGAATAAAAATAAGAACAAGAAAGTAGCCAGATATAAAGTGCGGAAGGCTAGACAAGAAGCCAGGTAAGTTCGTTTACAAAGAACAATGCCCACATATTAGAACAACCTTGGCCTACAGTGAACACTGATAAATAGTTTATGGAATTATAGTTTAAGTTATTATGAACACCTTCTAGTACATACCAGTTAAGAAAATAAGTCGCCATTTGGAAATAAAACATTAATTTTTTCACAGTCACAAACTCATTCTACACACTTTCAACCACTTTCGAATGAAAAGTATATCATTTGAACATAATAATTATTAATTTCAACGTTATTAGCTCATTTTAACTTTATGAATAATAGGAATCTTCTTTAAGTGTAAACTGCTATAGCTCCTTTTATACTTGTTTGACACTTTGACAAGCTGGGAGCAAGCTTGAGTAGGTAGTTTAATGTCAAATCTATCATTTGTCAAAGGCTAATATGGCCATATTTAAAAAGAAATATCGATTAGTTGCATCGGATTTTGGTCTTTATCAGTTTAATTCATATCTAACTACGGCAAAGCCAAACAGTGGTTTTATCATTATAAAGTATAGTATCTCTGGTCTGAGGTATTTATGACCATAATTGGTCTAAAAGTCGAGGGGGTTTCATTAAAACAAACTAAAATGTCTGCCAGTTTTCTCAGATTAAAAAACTGAAACCTGACTAACGTTTAGTTTTTCCGTAATCGATTAGATTTATTAAATAAAATATGAATTTAAATTAAATTGACCATAAAATGGCAACCCCAAACTTAACGTGAAAATAAAAGTTGCGTAATAATAAGTAAAATGACTTATTTATTTGTTATGATCACGGCGTCTTAGTTTGAGATAAAGCTTTGATGGATAATTCCTATTTAAAATACTTATATTTTTGTGTTATCTTTCTAAACGTGTCTGAGGTGAGCCATATCTGGGCATCATTCTTTATTTATTTACCTACTAAATAACGCGCGATACGGTTGGCGTTTGAGTGGATTGGGAGATTTTTCAATCCACCGTACGGCGACCTTTAACTTCGAAACTTGTCCATCATGCCTATAAAAAATGGCAATACGAGAGGGCCTTTTACCTGTTTTCATTGTACCTACTATTATAACAATAGAAGTGCGCCGCGCGCCGGTCTGCCTCACATACAGTGAACTTTGTTATTTTTTATTTTTATTTATCACTATTCTAACTCCGGATATACCTATCGATTTCTAGTACAACATAAATTCATAGTATTATCTAATCGACATAAGTAAACCCTTTTTTACCAACAATTTTTATAATCGTCATGCAATTTTTTTTTTATTGTTGCAGTGCATCAAAACCACGGTTCAAAGGAATGTTTGTGTCCAATAAAAACCTAGTGCGTCTGCTTGATTTTGTGTATAGCCTATCGCGCGTTGTAATTTTATGTTTCCGAAATCTTATTATTATGGTCTTTGTTTCAGAAACAACGAAACAATGACGAGCTCTACTGCAAGTGGAGTTGATAACACCGACAACTCTCTTGTGACACTTGATCCTGTTGATGCGCAACCTAGTGAGACTGCTATGTAAGTATTTATGTATTTTACTAGTACCTAGTAATAATAAAATTCCTGTTGCTAGTCTGAAGTCTTGAGTTACTAGTCTGAAGTCTTGAGTTACTAGTCTGAAGTCAACCTGTGCGTTTTATCATATAAAAGCCTAATTGTTTTTCATTCATTGTTACAGTGGAGTGGAAGACATTCAAAATTCATTTACTGTGGAAGAGGAGGTTGCAATACAAGACGATTTTCATCCTGTTACAGGACGACGAATCGTTGATATAAATTTTCTTCTGAGAGAACTGCAGGAAAAAGGGCGGCATAGTAATTTATTTGATTGTACGATGAGCAATTTTCGTTTAATTAGTGAAAGAAGTTTGGGGCTTATATCTGTTTTTAAATTTCAATGCAAGATGTGCAAAGAAACTTGTCTAGTCCAATCCGAAGATTACAAGAATCCGCAGCAAGTCAATTTAAACATAGCTGCAACTACGGGGATTATAGCTTCGGGCATTGGATATTCAAAATTTGAGGAATTATGTTCTTCATGAATGGGTTCCCTACTTGTTTTCGAAAGTTGATGATTCGAATTTTACTATATCGAACACGGTGTGTCGATAATTCAGTTGTACGATGTTTTATTCCGTCGATGCGTTATTGGTGCGATGTAACGTTTGTGCGAAAAATCCTGTTACGAAAAACCCTACAACGATTGCTCATTTGTTCGGTTATTTATATTACTTCGAAAGTATGCAGGTTTGAAAAGCCTACTGTTGTCCGTGACATTTAATTAATAATCTTATGTTGCATTATAGAAGTTAAAAAAATACATTCCTTTTATTGAAAAAAATGTTTAATTCTTGTTTATTATTTACATCACGTAAATATATTAAAATAATCCTAATCTATCTATACCTAAATAACTTAGATAAAACATAAATTTTATTCTAAAAAACAAAATCCTAAAATAAATTGGCAAACCTACAGTACTTAATCCTATAATTTTTCAGAATTTTTTTTTTTTGCATCTTTTTGAACATTTCCTTAACTTTTTGCGGCAGGCGCGTCTGCTATAAAAATTACGATATTAAATATTTTTGTTTCATGTTTTGTAAAAATATTTATATTTATTATGAATTAGTATGTATATGACATCTACTTATTTAAAAGTTTATTGGGTACTTTGTCATTACGTTTGAGAGTGTTACCATAATAGTTTTATGTTTGTAAAAGTAAAGCTATGTGGGTAGGAGTAAATAATACTGACATGTGTATCTAAACGTGTCATATTTTGCTCTAGTCAATCATTAATTTGTGAATAATTGTTAAGTGCAGTTCCTATTGCAACTATGGCTGATAGTGTTATCAAAACGGAAAAATCTAAATGCGGAAACGATATAATACTTATTGATGGATATGAATTTATATGTTAAATAAACATGTGGATAAAAAACATTATTGGTGTTGTGTGTTCAAAAACAAAAAACAGTGCAAAAGCCATATGATAACGGAGGTCAAAGAAAATAATGAAGACACCCTAATCAAAGGTATGAGTGAACATTCACACGCCCCAAATGCCGGCTTGCAAGACTCAATAATTCTTAAAAATAAATTGAAGAGGGATGCCACTACTAGCAATGATGGTCCTACAGTGATCATCCGAAATAATTTGGAAGCTGTACCAAGCACAAGTGCGTGTTCTCTTCCCAATAAAAATGCTTTACGTCAAATTGTCTATAGAGCAAGAAAAAAAACATTTCCGAAAGGACCTTCTACTTTGGAGGAAATTGATATACCTGCAGAATACATGGTTGAAGGAGAATCGTTTTTGGCACGGCAAACAAAATACAATGATGATAAATGCTTGCTTATATTTTGCACTCAGCGGAAATATCAGACTTTTACGTGATTCATTTCTATGGATAATGGACGGAACATTTTGTACATGTCCTGGACTTTTTACCCAAATCTATAGTATACACGGGATGGTGGGGAATGATGTCGATAGCAGAAAAATTGTGCCTTTGGTTTATTGCTTTTTGGGAGATAAGACTGAAGAAACTTATATGATGATGTTCAAAGAACTTTTGGCACATGCTGAAGAATCGCAATGTGAATTGAACCCCCAACATATACTTACTGATTTTGAAACGGCTGTTATCAATGTCGTCAAGATATATTTCCCTGAAGCTACTCATACAGGTTGCCTTTTTCATTTAGCGCAAAATTTGTGGCGGCAAATACAGAAATCAGGTTTAGCTTCAAAGTACGGTAATGAAAGCAATCCCTTGAACTTCGCCACATTGTAGCTTTGGCATATCTTACTCCTGAAGAGATACCGGACGCCTTTAAACTTCTTAAAGAAAAGGTTTTGCCAGAAGAAGCAGAAACTATCATATATTGGTTTGAGACGTATTACGTACATGGTGGGAAAAAATCGCGAACAAAAGGTACAAAACTATGTATCTCACAAACCCCTCCATTGTTTCCACCACTGTTATGGTCCATACATAGAATAAATGAACTCGGCCTGCCAAGGACCCAGAATAATGTGGAGACTTGGCATAGACGGTGGAACTACTTACAAAACAATAACCGCCATGGCTTATATGCGACTATACGGAGCCTTATAAAAGAGCAAATAAGCAAAAATCACGCTGTTGAAAAAGCACAGGCTAGCGTTGATAAGACTCCGCCCAAGAAAAAAAGAAAAAGAGAATCCGATTCTATTGCGAAGATTTGTGCAAACCGTAATAATATGGAACTTCTTCCTTTTTTAAGAGCCATTTCGAATCACATAGAATTGTAATTACAATGTTATTATGTATTTTTTTTCATTTTCACTTTTTTTTCTTAAAAGTTTCGTTAATAATACATAGAAACTATAATATTTATAGTAATATAATATGCCATACCACTGCTAAACCCGCGATGGTTTGTGTGGTATGTTTAATTGTTCAAAAAATATTTGTATACTGTTTTCATTAAAAAAAAAGGTAAAAAAATAAATTATTTTATTTACGATTACCTAATGTTTTGTTTATTTCTTGATCTATGCTGATTATGTTCAAGTTTATATCTTTTTTATTATTTTGTTGTTGTATGATTTTTTATTAAAATAAATCATTATTAAATGAGTATTTTAGGTGTTGTGTAGCAAAACGGAAGCAGTACGGAAGCAAAAATATGACGTTTTTGCTTCCTTAGTGGGCGAGGATTAAAAAAAAACTTAGAATGCCCTAGTTGCTTTCTTTTCCATGCTGCATATCGAAATAGACGATTGAGGTATGACAGTTTTGGCTTTTGAGGGTATCAGGCGATTGGCTAGCAACCGATCACTGATATTGTCTACGTTATCTTTGGCCCATGCCACAGCTAAACGTGGTGAATTTGTTACCTGTCTTCCTCAATTTAGAAAAGTTGACGTGAAGATATGTATGGTATTTAATGTATTTCCTTAACGTCTATAATGCAACATAAGATTATTAATTGAATGTCACGGACAACAGTAGGCTTTTCAAACCTACATACTTTCGAAGTAATATAAATTACCGAACAAATGAGCAATCGTTGTAGGGTTTTTCGTAACAGGATTTTTCGCACAAACGTTACATCGCACCAATAACGCATCGACGGAATAAAACATCGTACAAATGAATTATCGACACACCGTGTTCGATATAATAAAATTCGAATCATCAACTTTCGAAAACAAGTAGGGAACCCTCATGAATATACGTTCGTTTTCTTCAAAATATTATTTGAAACTGCAAAATGATGTTTATTCGAAATGGGAAAAAACTGCTTGCGAGTCTTTAGCGGCTGCTGCTGCAAAAGAAAAAGAAATAGCGCTCGCAGAAGGAAGAATAAAAAACGGTTTCCCCGTCATTGACGTATATTTGGACGGCTCATGGTGTACTAGGTCTTACGGAACAAATTATAAATCTGCATCGGGTACTGCAGCAATAATTGGCAGAAAGACTGGCCAAGTTCTTTATCTTGGAGTAAAAAATAAATATTGCTTGGTGTGAGCTAGAGCCGCAAAAAGATCGGTCGATCCAAAACAGCATGTCTGTTTTAAAAATTTTGAAGGTTCGTCGAGCTCAATGGAAACTGAGATTATAGTCGAAGGGTTTAAATCCTCGATTTCAATGTATGGGCTAATTTACGGTAGAATGATAGGAGATGGTGACGCTTCAACATACGCCAAAATTCTCAACGCCAAACCGAACGATAACCAGAATCTGACGGTTGAAAAAATCGAGTGCCGAAACCATATCTTACGTAATTTTTGCAAAAAGTTACGTGGGCTTACCACAGAAACTAAATATATGTTGGCACATCGGAAAACGCTAACTAATGCAAAAATTATGTTAATGCGGAAAGCAATTGTAAATTCCATTAAATACCATAAAGTTTCCGAAAGCCCTAGGAATGGAGCTATATCGGTACTACATAATGATATTGTTAACTCTTTGGCACATGCTTACGGCGATCACAGAATGTGCCAAAGTTATTACTGTGATAAAAAAAAGAAAATGTAAATGAGGAGTTTAAAAAAATACTAAATTCGACGTTTGCATTTAGAATAAATGCAATTATTTCAAATGTAGCCGCTAAATCGCGAAGTCTAATAGAAGACGTTGACACTAACACTGTTGAATGTTTCAATAGCGTTATAGCTAAATTTATCGGGGGCAAAAGAACAAATTTTGCTTTAAAAGGGGGATATCAGGGCCGTTGCCACGCTGCCGCTGTCTCATTTAACACAAAAGCTGCTCTTTCGGTAATTCAAAAAGCTTTTACCGAGAAGAATCCTGGTGGAAAAGTGGAGGAAGTGGAAAAAAAAGAGCTATTAAAAAAAAATGTAACTCAGAGCATCCCACAAAAAAAAAGAAGGAGATTAAGAGAGATACAAAAACAAAATGATTATGGGCCAGCTAGTTCAGCGCCAGACATGACAGAAACTGAAATGGAGCAGGCCAAAAATGAGTATATGGAGAATTTAAAAAAACTTTCGTCTGATCGACATTCCATAGAAAGGTCCACAATTTTACAAAGAGATAGTAGCGAGTGGCTAGAGATAAGGCAGAAAATTATAACATCTTCTAAAAATTACCATTGAAGAAGATAAGACTATTTTTGATTGCACAGAGAAAAAGAGGACGCCCTGGCACAATAGGAGGAGTGGACAAAGTATATTTAAAAAAAATTGCGAGAAAAGAGGAGAAAAACACTCGCTTTCAACGTAGTTTAAATCGAGAAAAAAGTTACACTGAATCCCTGCGAGAAAAGTGCATACTATCTTTTTCAACCAGCAGTAGTGACAATGAATGTAAAAGTTCAACGTCAGAAATTTCAGTGAGGGCGGGACCTTCAACGGCAGATTTAGAAGTCCCATCTAAAAGAAAACGCGGCAGAAAGAACATCTTTGATGAACGTTTATCCGCAAGTCTCGACTTTGCTAAACTTAGTGACAGAAAAGCAACTGTTGTTTTGACATCTACGCTCAAAAGTGCAGGTACCGATCCATCCCCACCGAATGTGTCTCCACGTTGTCGTCGTGGTGGGGCTTGAGTGTCCCAATGATCTTGCAAGCTTTCCCGGTAGAGCCACTCATGCCGGAAGGTCGCAAGTGAGGGATCAGACCAAGAGAGACACACGCTTGCTCGCTGCTCTTTGGTACGCGTCTGATCATCAGACGTGACTGTGAGAGCAGCGAGCAGGTGGAGAGGTGAGGTTAGGAGAGAGGGCCCTGAGAAGGGGCGGAGCGAAAAGGGACCGCACCCTTAAAAGGAACAAAACATGAAAAAAGGCGATTGTAAAATGAGTCCCCAGGTGGGTCCCGACTGCTCAGCGGTCGGGGAATCCCACCCCGCTTCGGCGGGCTGTCATCCGTACTCTGGGGTGGGCACCAAACGTCTTCCGCTTGCCAGTGGCAACAAGAGCCGAGGAGGCTCAGAATCGACGTCATCCGGATCCGCGTCCTTCAAGGAGCTGATGGCGTTCGGTTGTGATGCGGGGAGTTCGCCTGAGCGCCGGGGAGGTGTAGGGTCAGATTCTGGCTCTGCACTTGACCTGGTAACGGTCAGCTCGGCGGGCTCTGGAGACAAAGGAGGGGGGGCTGCTGTGGAGGGCGTCAAGCTCTTCCGCAAGCGGCCCAGACAGGAGGATGATAGCGGGTCGTCCTCCGAGGGCGAATTTGCCTCCGCCCGGAAAATCCCCACCGCAAGGCGGGGCAGGGGCAGTGAGGCAGGAAGGGGGCTGGCTCCCTCTACCCGGAAGGCGGGACGTCGGGCCGAGAGGTTGGTGGAGGAGGGGCGTCGCCCTGGTGGGAGCGGTCGTGGGGCTCCCTCTACTCTTCCGCCTCCTCTCGACTCTGACGACTCGGAGTCCCCGGGGGAGGCACCACCCACGGCCGAGGACAAGAAGGCCCAGTTTGCGGAGGTCGTGGAGGCCGCGATCCGCGCTGTGGCCTTCAAGAGGAAGCAGTCCTCCAAGCGGGAGGCCATTAGTGCGGCCAAGGCCTCCATTTTGGTGGCGGCGGCGGCCAATATCGGCGGGTCTAAGGAGGCGACAGAGTTGCGGGCGGAGGTCGCCCGCCTCGCGGCCGTTACGGAGCGACTCATAGCGGAGAATGAGTCGCTCCGGAGGGACCTGGCTGGCATGGCCAGAGCGGCCTCTGAAGAGCCGCAGGGGGGGCTGAGTCCGGCGGCGCTGGAGGGGAGCCTAGTGCTGAGCCAGGTGAGGAGCCTGGTGTGGCAGGAGCTGGCTCCCTTCCGGAAGCAGTTCTCCGTTTTGGAGGACATGGTCCGGCGTCCCCCGTTGGCGGCGGCACAGAGGCCCCCGGGACAGCAGAAGGCGGCTTCGTACGCAGCCGCGGTGGCTGCTGGCCCGGGAACGTCCGGCCAGGCGAAAGCCAAGGCGGGAGCCGCGCCAGCGCTTGTGGCGCCGGCGCCTGCGACGCCGGCGACGACCAAGTCGGCCCCGGCGAAGAGGGGAAGGAGGAAGGCTGGAGGGGGAGCGGCTAAAGCTGCTGCGTCAGTGGGTCCGCAGCCGCCCCCACCCCCAACCTCGGACCCTCCTGCGACCGGGGCCGGGTGGCAGGTTGCTGGAGAAAAGCGGCAGGCCAAAAAGGCGGCCAGGAGCAAGGCCAAGAGGCAGCGGCGGAAGGCCAACGCCATCGCGGCGAGGCTTCGCGCCCCGAAGTCCGCAGCTGTGGTTTTAACACTGCAGCCGGAAGCGGAACAGAGGGGTGTGACGTACCTCGCCCTGATGAAGCGGGCGAAGGAGGCGGTGAACCTCCGGGAGCTGGGCATCACCGGGGGCATCGGGATCAGGAGAACCCTGACCGGTGCCCGGAAGCTCGAGCTCGCCGGAGCGGAGAGCGGCCCGTTCGCGGACGCCCTGGCCGAAAGGCTTAAGGAGGTCCTCCCCGCGGACGAGGTTCGAGTGTCCAGGCCGACTAAGTGCATTGACATGCGCATAGTGGGCCTGGATGACTCCGTGACGGAGGAGGAGGTTGTGGCCGCCGTCGCCAGGACTGGGGGGTGCTCTGCCGAGCTCGTCAAGGCGGGCACCCTCCGGCCTGACAACACGGGCATGCAAACCCTTGTGGTGAGCTGCCCCGTGACGGCGGCCAGAACAGTGTCGGAGGGTCGAAGGCTCTTGGTGGGGTGGGTTTCTGCGCGGGTAAAACTGCTGGAACCCAGACCTCTGAGGTGCTACCGCTGCCATGTGGGCAACCACACGGGAGCTATGTGCCCCTCGGAGGTGGACCGCAGCGGACTTTGTTTCCGCTGTGGTCAGCCCGGTCATCGGGCCGGCCGAGCACTGGGCTGGGAGAAGGGCCTGCGCGCCATCCGCCCCGACCAAGGGCAAGAGGTCCGCCGCCGCCGCCGCCTCTGCCGCCGCCGCGGCTTCCGTCGCCGCTTCTGCCGCTACTGCTGTGGGTGCTGCGACTCCTGGTTCTCGGGAGGGGGCCGAGATGGAGTGCCAGTAATGGTCCCATCGTGGCCTCCTCCAGAGACAAGTCAGCCGCTGTGCTATTGCACAGTGGCTGATGCCTGGGGACGGTGAGCGTGGGTGGCTCGCCGTCCGATACCAGGCTGAGTCGACGACGCGTTGTGCTTCACGCGCGCCTCAAGGAGCCGTCAGCACCAGAGACGGGGCCCCATAGGGTCGGTGCCTGCTAGGGTTGCGGAATTTGTTCGAAAGAGTTACCGCGGCCCTGGAACGCAAAGGGCACATGGAGGAGCACGGGTGGGTTTTAGTCAGTAAAAGTCTGACACTCCCTACCGCTCCACCCAGGGCGGGAGGGGTCATTTGATGATTTCCCATCCAAAAAAAAAAAAAAAGGTACCGATCCATCAGAGTACAATATAAATTCATCTTCAGTTCGTCGCCAGCGTATAAAGCAAAGGAAAAGGGTAGCGGAATCCTTAAAGGAAGAATTTAAGCCACATACGCCTCTTACTGTTCATTGGGACGGCAAACTGATGGACGACATTACAGGACACAAAACAGTGGATCGCCTTCCCACTTTAGTGTCAGGACAGGGTGTAGATCAACTTTTGGCTGTTCCAAAACTCAGTCATGGAACTGGGGAGGCGTGTGCTTCAGCTGTTTATGACACAATTATTTCTTGGAACTTGTGCGACAAAATTCGACACCACTGCGGTCAATACAGATTTAAGAGCAGGTGCTTGCATTTTATTAGAGCAGAAGATGGAAAAAGATGCTCTTTGGTTGGCCTGTCGTCACCATATAATGGAAATAGTGCTAGAAGCAATTGTAGTTCAAGCACTAGGTTCTTCAAGCGGACCAGAAATATTGATCTTCAAACGATTTAGATCTGCTTGGCCTAGCATTGACCAAAGTAAGTTCAGTATAGTTTCTTCAGATCCCGACGCTTTTAGATACCTAGAAATTATAGCAGGCAGTACAATTTCATTTGCGGAAAAGCAGTTAAATGATTATCAACCACGTGACGATTACAAAGAACTGTTAACACTGACAATAATATTTTTAGGTGTTCCTAATAAAGGGATATCATTCAGAGCTCTAGCAGGTCTTCATCGCGCACGATGGATGGCAAAAGCAATTTATTGCCTTAAGCTTTTTATGTTCAGAGACCAGTTTAAAATGACAAAAAGAGAACTCAAAGTCATTACTGAAATTTGTGTTTTTGTCGTTATGATTTATATAAGATGCTGGTTCCAAGCTCCCGTGGCAGCTTCAGCACCAAGGAATGACTTGTGGCTATTAAATAATCTCAAGAAATTTGGAAACATAAATAAAGCTATGTCCAAAAAAGCTTTCACAATATTTCTGGGGCATTTGTGGTATCTGTCTGAAGAACTTGTTGCGCTTGCTTTTTTTCGATGACGAAGTTTCTCTTGAATGCAAACAAAAAATGGTAATTGCACTGAGTGAGGAAGGTTCAGAATATAGCCCAAAGCGAATATCTTAGTCACATCGAAGAAAAAAGTATTGAGAATTTCGTAACCAGCAACACCTTAAGATTTTTAGAATCCTGGGAATCTCGTCTACATTTCTAAAAAAAGAACCTTGTGTTTGGGAAGAAGATGAAGACTACAACGCTTCTAGAGAAATAGTGCATTCTAGAACGATATTGCGGAACGCGGTGTCGCATTGATTGAGGAATTTCATAAAACAATTCCTTCTTTTAGTTGTAAAAAAATTTAGGCAAAAGTATCCTCATAACATCTACAGGGTGGGCCAAGAATTCGTTAACATTTAAATGTAACTTACCGCGCAAACTATTGCAGCGCGGGGCGCGGGCGCGGGCGGGGGCACTAGCTCGCTTCTTGGAAATTTAGTCGCAATGGATCGCTTCACGGGGCCGCTACGCGCTTACTGCGTGAAACAGTTCTATTTAAACAACTTTTTGCTCATTACTGTGAGACGCTTATTTCGCGTTGAATATGGTTTACACGACTTAAGTCAGTGTCCAAGTGCTCCTTTAATAAAGAAATGGGTGAAGAAGTTCGAAGAGACGGGATCTACACTAAATGTGAAACAAACCGGCGGCCCGCGGACTTCTCGGAGCGAAGAGAACGTGCAGCAAGTTTCCGCTTCTGTTCGACGTGATCCAGATTTATCGATACGCAAACGTTCGGCTGAATTAGGATTATCCCGCACATCATTACGCCGTATTTTGAAATTAGATTTGAAATTTCATCCATATAAGATCCAGCTAGTGCAAGAACTAAACCCTAATGATTTAAATTTGCGTAAGTCATATGCCGAAACAATGTTAACTCGATTCAGTAATTTTCACAACATCTTATTCTCTGACGAAGCCCATTTCCACCTAAATGGACATGTAAACAAACAGAATTGCAGGTATTGGAGCAGCGAAAATCCTAAAGCTAAACATGAGAGGCCACTTCACTCTCCCAAGGTAACTATATGGGCTGCAATTTCAGCAAAAGGAATCATCGGACCTTACTTTTTTGAAGATTCTCGAGGCCGTTCAGTTACTGTTAATTCTGCCGAGTATGTGAAAATGTTACGGGAGTTCTTAGCACCGATGCTACTGGAATTTGCTGGATATAATCGTAACACATGGTTTCAACAAGATGGAGCCACGTGTCACACATCGAACGAGTCCTTGCCGGTGGTCAAAGACATGTTTCCGGAAAAGCTGATATCCAGACGGGGTGACATCCCATGGCCACCCAGAAGTCCAGATCTATCACCAGCAGACTTCTTTTTATGGGGTTATTTAAAGAGTCGTGTCTACATTCATAAACCGAATACACTGCGTCAACTTAAAGAAAAAATCATCGAAGAGATGTCGGCGATCTCGCGGCCTCTTTGCAGAAGAGTATTCGAAAACTTTAGGACTCGCTTAGATGAGTGCAAAAACCGAAACGGTGGTCATTTAGACGAAATAATTTAAAAAAAATAAATTACAACTAATTAGCTTTCTCGTAAATAAACGATTTCTAAAATATGTTAAATGGTTTTTTTATACGATTTTTTCAAATGTTAACTAATTCATGGCCCACCCTGTATTATAGATTGAAGAATTACCCGAACACGTCTAGACTCCACACTCGCGCGTTGCTCAGTTTGCTGTTGACAACAGCGGCGTCTGGTCGTGTCGATATGTTATAGATTACCTACCGAAAAAATGAGCCAACAATGGACGAACGACGACGACGAAATTGAGTTGCAATTACTGAAATACTACCAAAGCGAACCAATATTGTGGGATTCAAATTGTAAGGATCATAAGAATAAGTTAAAGGTCCATGATGCATGGATATGTATCAGCGGCATTATGGAAATACCAATTGCGAAATTAGTAAGCGTTTTGAGCACTGCATTTCATCCAAAGCAGAAAACATCTTGTGAAAGAACTCAAAATGATGGATCTAAAAAATCATTCCCCTGTCCGCTGACAATTACAGAATACACAAAGCGTATGGGAGGAGTGGACCGGTTTGACCAAAAGAGAACCCAGTACGCAGTCGGAAGAAAAAGCTCGAAGTGGTGGAAACGCATCTTCTATTTCCTTATTGATGCTGCTATAACAAACGCGTATATATTGTATGCTTCTAACAGACGTAACCACACCGTATTGTCTCAAAAGGAATTTAGGCTGACATTGTCTCGAGAATTAGTAGCAAACGCAACATTCCTTTTGCTACCATGCCAAAGTTCGCGTCCAAAAAAAGTAAGTCTGTACAATCCGAAGAAAGTGAATCAAGGCAAAAGAAACTATTTGGCGTGCCTCGAGAAATTCGTTTTTCTGAGCTGGGATCTCATTGGCCTGTAGAATTACCCATCTATAGAAGGTGTCGCTTGTGTCGTAGTGCACACAATAATCAACGATCCAGGATACAATGTGATAGGTGTCAAATGCCATTGTGTGCAGTGCCTTGCTTCAAAAATTATCATCAAACAGATACATAAATTGGTAAGGCTAGACTGATGGTGGTTTATATGTTGCCATCATGTTTTTTTTTTTTCTATATAATTAATAAATAATTAGTAAAATAGAATGTTTAAAAAAATATATAATTCCAAGTAGTGAAGTTTTATTTCATTATCTAGGCTCATTCTCTCTACCAGTTAAAGGGATAAAGATTACTTAGTACAGTACAAGAGTACTTTACAGCATATTTCTAAATGTGTTCGTAACTATTCAAATGGTTTAGCTATAACATACACGATTTTAAATCAAATAAAATATTTTTCATCCCCCCAACTCGGAAAGACTATTTTTTCTCTTCGATATCTGAGCGTAAAAGCCGTTTTTATCCTCTAGTGGATAAATTAAATTGAATTTAGAACATCGTGTGCACGAAGTTTGGGAATTCGAAACATTATTAAACCTTTTTACTTCTACCTCTATGGTGCTCTCTCTCTCTATGGTGTTCGGAATTTGATTCGGAAATTAAAAAAGTATCTTGTGATTGTTAAATGTGTTTTTTTTGCATTTAGTCATTTCCTCGCTGAGGTGGGATGAAAAGTTACGTGTTGCACTCGAGTGCAAAGATTTTTCACCTTGTGCTCTTTTGATTTCGTCGCTAACGCTCAGGATTCTAATTTTTGAATCACTCGTTGCACTCGTGATTCAATTCTAGAATCCTGCGCTTGCTCGGTCATCAAAATTGAGCACACGAAAAAAAGATTATGAATTAATGTTGGTGAATAAGTTTATTCTAAAAGTTTTATTATTATTTTTTTGGTTTCGAACGTTAGTCATTTTCATATTAATGTATTTTGTTTTTCTTTTAGGTATGACCCAAAATATCTGCCAAGTCTTCCAAAGTGTCACCATGGAAGTAATAAAACTTATAAATGTTCAACCTTAAAAATACAAGACGTTTCGAGGATGCATCGAAATTTTTACAAAGAAAATAAAAAAGTTGATCAGGACAATTTTATTTTAAACTATTGTCGCTTGAAACAATGCGACCGTACGAGGCTTAAAACTGGAGCACGAGGACCTAAAAATATGAGTGCAGATTATTATATCCAGATTAAAAATCCACAGAGGCTTGTTAGAGTATGCAAAAAAGCATTTACTGATATACTGAAAATTGGCAAAGACAGAGTTACTGGCGTCTTGCAACGCTCTTTTAAAGAAGGTGGTCTGGCGAAAGAGAATAGAGGAGGCGATCGCAAAACATTGCGATTTCTAGAAAGACATAATAAGGTACAGGCTTTCATTGAGTCTCTGCAAGCAGTTGAGCCTCATTATTGCCGGAGCAAGTCATCTGTTAGAGTGTACTTACCCTCCGAATTAAACATAAAAAAAACTGTGGAAGATGTATAATAATGGACTAAATAAAACCCCGGAATTAAAGGTAAAATAATCATTTTTCAGAAAAGTGTTTAACACTAAATATAATGCTGGTTTTGGATCACCTATGAAAGACACATGTTCTCAATGCTCAGAATAAACGATGAGAATTAAAAATGCTAGGTACTAGTGATCAGGAGAAACAAAAGTTGATTACAGAGAAAAGACTACATTCCTTAAAAGCCAAGGCGTTTTACGACTTATTAACAGCCGAAATTAATAACCAATCCGGATAGACTTTTTTCTATCTAAGATTGAAAAGTCAATCCATTTTTAAACTCAAGTGTGCCAATATTGTATCCAAGGATTGAAAATGCAATCTTAAAAAGTAATATATGTATCTTTGGGAGGTCGGATACGGATAGAGATTGCTCTGTGGATTGGTCCTCTGTTCGCAATAGACAACAATCGCAGATTGCAATCCTAGAAATTCTGCAGATTACTTTCCGATTCCTTACATATTATAACCATCGTAGAATGCTATTTTCAAGAGATAGTGACAGTGATCTAGAAGATCTCGCTCAGCTATCAGATTGGGATACTGATAGTGATTCAGATGAAGCTACCCATCGCGCATCTTCGCGAAGAATGAGAAGGGTGAATTATATGCAGAGCCTTGAAGATGCTGAATTTACTTTCAGGTTTCGGCTGTCTAAAGCGGCATGTAATTCACTATTAAATGAAATAATGCCCTTTATTCGTGTGAAATCGACAAGGTACCTACAACAAACGTGTTATTCTTTTTTAATAAGTGAAGATTTTTTTATGCCGATAACCTAACAAAATAATCATTTGCAGAAATCACGGAGTATCGCCCCTACAACAACTATTGTTAACACTCAGATTTTATGCACTAGGCACCATGCTGATCTCTGTAGCAGACTTTGTAGGGGTTTCAAAGTCTACAGCGGGTAGAATAGTGCGAGATATATCCTCAGCAATAGCCAGCTTATACGATAAATATATTTTTGTTCACCAAGATGCTGCAGAAAGTTTTTATCAAATTGCTGGTTTCCCCAGAGTTCTTGCTGCTCTTGACTGCACAAATGTTCGTATCCAGTCTCCATGTAAGTACACATAGATACTATTAACCAAATAAGCACTAACTTTATCGGTTTCTTATGTTACATAAACCAAAAGCATCTTGCAAGTTGGTTCTAACTCCATTTAGTCCATTAATATCTTGCAACACCAACTTTGCTTGCTATACCAGGGCTTTTGTACTGGAGCCCACCTCAAGTTATACATTCTCAGTGCGACTCTAGCCCTTATGGTCGGACGTCCAAACTGTTTAACACAATGGGGTCTCCAGAGTAACACACTATCAACTGTGGCAACACCTTAGAACTGCATGTACTTGATTGCAGTAAATAAATGAGTATTGAATACTAAACTTACATTATATTTTTAGGCCACACTGTAGGTGAAGAATTTCGAAATCGTAAAGGATATTTTTCACTAAATGTCCAAGCAGCTTGTGATGCTGATTTGAAATTTATGAATATGGTGGCTCGCTGGCCTGGCTCAACACATGATGCAACTATTTTTAATAACTCAGTTCTAAGAGGTAATAAAAATATCTGTTTATAACTATCATTCTTCGCTATACAATGTGAAATTGAAATCATTTGCAATATTTTGAACTATGAGTCTACTCATAAACACAAACAACTTTTCTACATCATATGGGTTGGTGCCGTAGGTGTTGAACTTTTGTATGAAACAGCTGATTTTTAGTTGATTCCATAATAAAAGTTGTTTGTATTCATGAGTAGACTCACAATGAACTGGTTGTTTTGTATGGAGAATATCACGCATATTATTTTCAGCTCAGTGTGATGCAGGTCAGTTTGGTAATCGCTAGTTACTAGGAGATAGTGCTTATCCAAACAGACGTTATCTATTGACACCTCTTTCTAATCCAACCACTGAAGCTGAACAGAGGTATAATGAAGCACACATCAAAACTAGAAATCCAGTTGAACGGTAATCGTGTCATGTATAAAATGTTGATAACTAGCATATATTTTTTTTTTTTAGTATATTTGGGGTATGGAAACGGCGCTTTCCTGTTGTGGCACTCACACTACGCTTGTCACTCTCAAAAGTCCAGGCACTCATAATAGCTACTGCAGTCCTGCATAACATTTGTAGAAATTATAATCCTGCAATCCTGCCATCTCTGTTAGAAAACAATGATGAAGGTGTCCATGAACAAAATATAATTGCCCATGATATCAGAAAGAGAGCTGACCTCATCAATAATTATTTTCGATAATATTTTTAACTAGCTTAGCTTTCATGAGTTTTAAGCTATTGCATAGCTTCTATCGTGGGCCTTGAGCGTGGAGACGGGGTTCTGTGTTAAATGTTATCTACAACAAAATACCTTGTAACATATTAGAATTAAATGAAAGAAAATTTAAAACTTTTATTAAAACCACCCTTTGTAAACAAGCATATTACAAATTAGAAGATTACATTCAGGATAAGAATGCTTGGTATACATTTTTTTTTTCTTGTACTTTTTTTCTCTTTTTATTATTCCAATATTTGTAAATATGTGAGTACCATGGGCATGAGATATTTAGAAGTTTACCTCTGCTGGTAATACTTTGTTCTATAACTAGTATACTTGGTGCATTGTCCTCACATATATGAAGTAATTTTTGTATTACCAAATATTGTAAAACATTGATTTGAAAAGAGTAACTATGGAGTTTGTTGTCCGTTCTTCTCCATAAGAATCTACCTTTGCGAATGGACGCTAGAGTCACTTAATTTAAGATATTTTTTATTGATGACGTTCAAAAGTGCCGTTAATGGCCTAATTGAAATAAACGTTTTGAGTTTGAGTTTGAATCAGTCAGTTTTTTGCACCAGGGATTTGTTCCCGAATGATTCTTCTCCGTGGTAAGCACTAGGAATCAATAGTGATATCAATAGTGTATTTTTGTAGTTTTCTATACTAATATTATAAAGCTGAAGAGTTTGTTTGTTTGAACGCGCTAATCTCAGGAACTACTGGTCCGATTTGAAAAAATCTTTCAGTCTTAGATAGCCCATTTATCGAGGAAGGCTATAGGCTATATATCGTCACGCTAAGATCAATAGGAGCGGAGCAGTCATAAAAAATGTGACACACGAAGTTGTGCGGACAGCTAGTTATAAATATGTATGATAGTCTGTAAGGTATATATGTTATGAGTCTTTGTTACCCGAAATAAATTATATATTATTATTATATACAACAGTGAATAGCTGTAAGCGTAGAATATATAATTGCATAAGTTGATAAAAAATGCTATGCAATAGCTTTACCGCGGCAGTCCCCGAGTGCCACATGTATTTTTTTTTTTAATAATTTTTGGCTTTATTAACCCTTATTTCGAATTTGTCCGTACCACCGGACAAGTACTTGAAAAAAATTCACCGCCCCGTCTATTCTATTTTTGCAACAAAAAAACTACTAAGCTATTGGGAGGTCGGTCAAATTTTAGTAGAAAAATAAATTTTGCGTGTGACAACCCAGAGTTTGACAGTTGGCGAAAAAATGTCGGCGAAACTGCGCACTAAGAAAGTCTTTAAGGTAATTTATTAAAAAAATATTAGTTTTTGCTTATGTTGCGTAGATTTTTTATTTGTGTTTTGTGAATTTAGTCTACTAACGTTCAAATAATAATATTTCATAGCTTTTGCTTACGTTATTCATAATAATTATCGAGTTTTTTACTTGTCCGCCACACCGGACCTCGTCGAAACACCTGTATTTATTGTGTCTTACAGCTTGTCCGTCACGGCGGACCTTGTCGAAATATGGTATGAAAGGTAAAAGATTTGAGTTGTCGGTATTGTCAAAACATTACATCTATTCTCAGTACCTACCAACTTTTTAGATACTTCTTATCTACCTAACCTTTACATAAAACTAAAATGCTAAAAACTAATTACTAAAAGTTAGTCTACCTACTTACCTGACCTACCTACTTACGTGAAAAGAACCCTATACCTATTCTCAACAGGTACTCACTGGTGTATATTATATACCTACTACTTATCTGCTTAGCCTTTACGTTACATTTACATGCTCAAAATTAAGTACCTACTAACTTTTATTCCTAAAGAACTACTTACTTTTGTAAGAACTGGTTACTCACTGTCTAATTTACAAAACTAATATTGACTCTATAATGTACACCATGAGTCTCTGTATCCGTGTGCCCTCTTACTTACCCCATTACTTTTTCGTATTAACTATTTTTTTTTATTCGTGGTGGTGTTTTGCTTAGCACGTATTTCTTTTATTTTGCTTCAGTCTTCCCTGCATGCACGCTCGAAAAAAATATTAGCACTCGTTCCTGCAGAACGTGCACCGTCTGAAACAGGTGATAGCTCCGGCGCCGAAAATGAGCCTCATCCATTCTCTAATCCACCTTCTGGCTTTAGATCACCTGCACCGTCTATTGCATCTTCGCTAGAGCGCTTACAGCCCTACCACATATCGCAGTCAGCCCTGATGAAAACCCTTCTGAAACAAGTTTTGAACTCAACAACGACTTCCCGACGCCTTTGACTCCAATTATAGAGTAAGTTTTCCCGAACCAGTCGCAGGAACCCAATTTTGCAAGCTTACCTTCTATATCGTCTTTACCCTCGTTGCCAACACCTGTGCATAGAAAAAGAAGACTCAGAGAACCATCAGTTGTGACAAAAAAGAAACCCAAGCAAATTCAAAAGTTTTCCCTCTCGTACAAATGGAAACAGAGTACCTTTTTGTATAGAGCCCAGATAGAAGATACTGCAGTAGTTGAAGATCCTCCCGTAGTACGTTCACCTTTAGATTACTTTTTGACGTTTTTCTCTGAAGATGTTATTGCTAATGTTGTACAAGAAACAAACGCATATTCCGTGCTAAAAACAGGCCGCTCTATAAATTTGACAGAAGATGAGTTTCGCGACTTTCTTGCTATCCTAATTTTGATGGGCATTGTGTCGCTACCATCGTATTTAGATTACTGGTCCAAAAATATCGGTACGACAAAATGTTATGTCGTTGAAGAGGTATGAAGCCATCCGCCAAAATTTACACTTTGCGGACAATAACTTTGAAAGCTCTGACCGGTATTACAAAGTTCGCTCTTTGCTTGAAGGAATACGACAAGACTGTCGGGCTCAGGAGAGTGTTACAGGCGAACACACTTTCAGTATCGATGAAATGATGGTGCCGTATAAAGGACGTAAAGCAGGCAAAAGACGACAGTAGATGAAAGACAAACCGGTCAAATGGGGTTTCAAGATGTACGTTCGAGCTGGAACTTCGGGCATGATTTACGACTTTCTGCCCTACGGTGGGGATGTTACATTCAGGTATCACAAGTTCACCGATGAAGAGCGAACGTTAGGATTTGGTAGCCAAGTCGTGCTTGGACTCTGCCAGACCATCAAAAGGAAACCAGCAACGGTTTGTTTCGATATTTTTTTTACATCACCTGAACTTGTGTACCTGTTGCGTGAAAATTATGGTATTTTTTCAGTAGGTACCATTAGAAGCAACCGCCTTAGAGGAGCCGAAGAAAAATTGAGTAGCGAAAAGGCACTGAAAAAGAAACCAAGGGGATCTTTCAGTCAAACCGTCTGTAACAAAAACAAGTTGTCAGTTGTGAGGTGGCATGACAACAAAGCTCCTATACTGACGCTGAACCAGTTAGTAGGATTAAGAGATTTTGGAAGAATGTACCACAGTTTGATCAGCACAAACAAAAATGTTACCTATAAGAAAACGGATGAAAGCACGATCAGGCACCTTTGTAAAACAAGACCGGTAGACAGTTCACGCTACGATGGAGTTTCTCACTTTCCGTCAGTGAAGGAGGAAGGTCGTTGTATGTACTGCAATAAAAAAACTACGGTTTACTGCCTGAAATGTGATACACGCCTTTGTTTTGTGACGGGCAAAAATCCTCACAACTGTTTTTTGAGCTTTCATGTTAAATAATACAGGCCCTTACAGTTTCTTTGTACTTTTATAAAAAATAAAGGCTCTTTTACTATTATATTCTTTTACTTTATACTATGCAACTTCTTTCACGTATTCGATTAAGTCCGCAAGGACGGACAAGTCATTTTAACACTTTTACTAAGATTCGATAATGTCCGGTGTGGCGGACATCGCTTTTCTCCATAAGGGTGGGGGGTAGATTTTTTTTTCTTTTTTTGGATGTTCAGAAAAACCATGAAAACTAGGTTATACAATAAAAATTTAATAAGTTTACTATCACCTTCTCTGTCGAAATAAGGGTTAAATGTAATTTAATAAAACTATATTGTCTATTTTTATTGAGCAAAAGTATAGGTGCAGTCAGGGATCCAGGACCTTCCATCGAAGAAAGATCTAGAAAGTTCGCGTAC
Source organism: Hecatera dysodea (assembly GCA_905332915.2). Taxonomy (NCBI): domain Eukaryota; kingdom Metazoa; phylum Arthropoda; class Insecta; order Lepidoptera; family Noctuidae; genus Hecatera; species Hecatera dysodea. The sequence continues at coordinate 20,078,243 of HG995290.1, forward strand.
ATAGCGGTCGCGACTGACTAGGGTTCGAGAATTCTAGAATGTTCTAGCATAGAAAAGTCTCGAAGGTTCTTGACTTTACTAGTTCTGCTATTCCCGACCGGTACCAAATGCCGCTATCTTCCTTGTTTAATTGTGGTGCGCATCACTATTTAAGACTATTAAAACTCCTGCTTATAAAACATCATTTTAACAAAATTACGTTACAGTGACATACAGTCAAGTACAAAACTTCTAGTTCAAAACTTAGTTAAACGACGCGTCTTTCTCGAATTTTTCATTTTAGGTAAAGGGCAAGGCTCTGTCAAAGGAGGAAACAAAAGCTTTGCTGGAGCTGGTTGAAAACAGCTTCATAATAACTACCAAAGCCACCAATGCCACCAACAACAAATTAAAAGTTGAACACCTAACAGAGCAGTTCAACGCCACGGCACTCACTCCGAGAACACCACAGCAGCTGCGTTTAAAGTGGGAGAATTTAAAGAAGAATTCCCGTAAACGCAGCGGGAAAATTAGGATGAATCGCATGCAGGCAAGTTGCATTGACTTTTCCTAACCATATGGCTATTTTATTACTTTCTGTTTTCCCTTTTTTAACAAAATCCTTTTTTTACTTTGCAGACGGGTGGTGGCATTGGTGATTAAAGCTGACATTTTCTACACCTAGAGTTGGTAATGGTTTAATTTTACAGATTATTAAATATTTTAGGAAATCAGTTAGCGTGTGTGTACTCATATAGATGTATTTGTTTTGCAGTGAGAAAAAAGAAGCTGGTGCAAGATTGCAACAGGTCAGCAAAAAACCTCGCCATAGCAGAGTATTATAATATAACATGTACAACAAACAAATAAGTTAATCTTTTATAGACATCTACAATATTTTGAGAAAGTTGTAGAATCTTCTTTAGTAGAAATATGTAGAAATCGTATGCGTAGATGTCTATTTATTACTATTTTAAGATAACTTATACATATGTACCTACCTGAGTGACCTACTAAATATATAATATTACCGAAACCCCCCCCCCCCGCAGAGAAATCAATGAGATTGAAAGTTAAATCCAAGAGCATCTTTATATATTTCTTTTCCTTCCTTTGCTTTTCTTTGCAGAATGTAAATATTGCAATCTCATCATTATATTGTATTGGATATTGTAGTCGATTATTTGGTAGAATCGATTATGATATGTTTAGTCTATGCTAGATGTGGCAAAAATGTCTCGCTTCCTGTGCTTCCGTAATGGTGTAATGGCGTGTGATAATTTGTAAAAATGGAAATAAATTATATATGACTGATTAATGGTGCCGCATTTCTTCCACGAAGTCAGATTGGCAAAGGAAGGTGTAGGAAGTAAAACGACAAAATGGCTACAAGTGCGACGCTCTCCTACCCAATATTAAAAGATGGCTCAAACTTTTCAAGCTGGAAGTTTTGAGTTAAAACTTTACCTAGAAGAGCGAGGTCTACCAGAAGGTTTAAACTAGGAACAAAAGGACGAAAAAGTAATGAATGAACTTGATACTAAAGCCAGAAGCGTCATTGTTCAATGTGTCTCCGCAAATTCATTGATATTATTAAAAAATGTAGTACAGCATTAGAAATGTTTACAAAACTTGAAGAACTCTTAGAAAGAAATCTGTCTTTAATCAGCTTTACTTACGTAAAAAAAGCGACAAAAAAGCTTTTGTCGCTGAAATGTGGAAATAATGAAAAACTTACCGATCATTTCCTAAGATTTGAAAATATAATCTCAGAATTAAAATGTTCTGGTACAGAAATGAAAGAAAATGATAAGGTATGTCATCTGTTGTTAACTCTACCGGACGAGTACAAAACTGTCATAACCACTCTAGAGACCATGGATAAGGAGTTGACCATTGATTTCATAAAATCAAGAATGTTAGATGCCGAACTAAAAGTAAAAGGTGAACAAAGTAAACCGAGCAAGGAAGCCGAAGCTCTCAGCTTCATCACATGTTTTAAGTGTGGAAAGGAGGGTCATAAAGCCTTTCAATGTAGAAGCAATCAAACTAACAGAGGAAACAATAGAGGTCAAAGAGGAGGAAATCATAGAGGCAGAGGAAGACAATTTAGAGGACAAGCTACCAGTTCAGCGAATACTACAGAACAGCAGGAGAATAAAGATAACAGTACAATAACATTCTTCGCACAAGCATTCTCCACTAAAACTAAAGAGGATATGAATAGAATTTGTGATAGACTCAGGAGCGACCTACCACATGATTAATGAGAAATATCAGAAGCACTTGATAAACATAAGAGAAATACCAGAAATTAAAATTCAAATAGCTAATGGAAACATCCTATCTGCAACAAGAAAAGGAAAAATAATAGGCATAAGTAGAGAAAACCTAAAAATCGATGTGGAATGCCTAATATACTCAGCGGCACGGAATGTGGCCCAAGTGCGTTATGTTGTTTATTATCAAAATGAAAAGCGAAACAGGGTTTTTTGTTGTTGTAAAACTTAAATGTTTATTCAGATCTTATATGCTAACGATTAATTACCAAAACAGTGAGTTAACTTTAATAAAATTTTACAAAACCAGAAAAGACATTAAGCTTGAAGTTTTCAAAAAAATGTTTTTAAATTTACAAATTAAAGCTATGGTACTTAAAATTAATAGCGGGTATTTCCACCTCTGGCCCTGATGACCGCCTGCATGCGGTCAGGCATGCTGTGGATTATGTTTTTAATGTCCACTTGGGGTAATTCGTCCCAGGCGGCCACCAGAGCGATTTTCAATTGACCGATAGTCTCTGGAGGGTTGGGACTGGATCGGATGCGTCTTTTAAGCATGTCCCAGACATGTTCTATGGGATTCAGGTCTGGGCTTCGTGCTGGCCACTCCAATTTCGTGATCCTCACCTCAGATAGGTAATCATCCACGCAACGAGCTGTATGAGGTCGGGCATTGTCTTGCATTAAAATGAAATCTTCACTACCGAGAAATGCCACGAATGGTAAAACGCGTTCTTGGAGGATCTCATGAATGTATCGTACTGCTTTTAGACGACCTGGTACGACTACCAACTCTGTGCGTGCGTCTGAACAGATCCCTCCCCAAACCATAACTGATCCACCATGGAAACTAACGGTTTGTGTGGTCGTAATTGGCAGAAACCTCTCCCCATGCCTTCTCCACACACGTTCGCGGCCATCTGGAGCTCTTAAGGCCACTCTACATTCATCTGTCCACAGAACTTTGCTCCACTGCTCGTGAGTCCAATTGGCGTGTTCGTGAGCAAATCGAAGTCGAGCTACACGATGGTGCCGGAGTAGTTCTGGACCTCGAGCTGGTCTTCGAGCACGCAGATTCTGTTCCTCCATTCTCCTTCTTATTGTCCGCTCACTTACGTTGACCCCTCTTGCCGTTTGTAATCGCTGCCGTATTTCAACCGCAGTAAGGAACCGATTTCTCAAAATTGCGAGAGCGTTAAATCGGTCGTCTCGTGCTGATGTACACCTAATACCGCCACTTCCTGGTCTCCTTGTGTATAGGCCGGTCTGATCGTACCTTTTTAAGGCGTACCTTAGTGTTGTACGCGGTACATTTAAAGTTTCAGCAATCTCTCGCTGCGTTCGCCCCTGGCTCCGAAACAACACAGCTTGAGCAACTTGAGCTGAAGTTAGGGGCATTATGTTCCAGTTCTGGAAGCATTAGTTACTGCAGATTAATTAAAAAATAAAACAATAAAGATTAAAAGCACGATCATTTGAATATCGAAGTTTAACTTACCCGTGTTCTTTGCGTTCCAGTAACAAACTAACGTTAAGCGTCACAGAAAATAAACAAATGAACTTTTTGTGCTTACCCTCTTAAATTAACAATAGCATTAATGTCCTGACAAACTGCCACTTGAAATTCTCATACGCGATACCAAAATCGCCTGTTATCGGTCTGTTTATGTTTGGGCCACATTCCGTGCCGCTCTATACACCCCAGCAAAATAATGTTGCAATGCTCATACTATTAAAGAAGAGGAAAGGTTTTGTCAGCTTGATGGCATAATGTATGATGTGGTAGAGAGATTCCTTATTAACGTAGGTGAAACATCTTCATCTTCGTCATCATCATCAGAATCATTATAATGTAAACGGTTTGTAATATTAGTTACTAGCTGCTGCCCGCAGCTTCGCCCGCGTGAATGTCGGAAATTATCATTAAAAAAAAAGTATCCTATGTTACTTCTAGTACCTCCCAGAATATGTGTACAAAGTTTCATGATGATTCGTCAAGTAGTTTTTGCGTGAAAGCGTAACAAACATCCACGCTTTCACATCTTTACTAATATTATAAAGCTGAAGAGTTTGTTTGTTTGTTTGTTTGTTTGTTTGTTTGTTTGTTTGTTTGTTTGAACGGGCTAATCTCAGGAACTACTGGTCCGATTTGAAAAATTCTTTCAGTGTTAGATAGCCCATTTATCGAGGAAGGCTATAGGCTATATTTTATCCCCATAATCCCACGGGAACGGGAACTACGCGGGTGAAACCGCGAGGCGCTGCTAGTTTATAATATTAGTAATTGCTATGGATGTTAAATAATTATCTTGCTGCCTTGTATTGTGTACAGTTCATTTGTTTTGTAAGGAGGAAACTTGTTGATATATCATTATTAAAAAAAATATGAAATTGTTTGAGTTATGTTTACTTTTTAAAAATCCATTTCATTTACCTATCTCAGTGTTTAGTACTTACCTTGCAATAACTAAATTTATCTGAATAGGTAATGTTACATTTTTATATTAAATTAAACATTCGTTCCTACATAAATTCGCATCAAGCTGAATAATGGTACAATTGTTCAAAAGACAATTATAAATAAAACCTGAAAATTTCCCATCAATTCCGTGTGTGAAAAAAAAAATATTCAAGGTCAATAATTAAAAAAAACGAGTTTTTCGCGATTTTCAGCAAAAGGGTATGTTTTATCATAAAAATACCTGAGACTAAATTGTAGATCATAAAATTATCTATAAAAATCGGAAATATAGCGATTCAAAAAGTTGTGTGGTTTTCCCAGTAGGCCTACTACACAGGTCAGTAATAATCCTGTTTAATTGAAACTATTGTAAATAATGGAAATTAGCAAAAAAGCGATGTTGATAGAAAAAAAGTAGAGACATTTATTAAAAAACGACTGATTAGATATTATTTCAATGTGAACTTATCTAAGCCAAATATACAATGATTTTTTTTTAATTATTTTATTGCTTTTCATTATTAAGTAGCTTGTAAGGAAAATGCTTAGGACTTTTTATAAGAAGTTACATCCAAAACTGATAGTTAATTATCTAAAGACGGTTCTATGATAACTTTCTCCTTAATTAGTACCTACTAATTAAACAACTGCAAAGACTAGGTAACTTAAAAAAAAAAAAACTTATTTTTATATTAACGTTGTTGTTATATTTTTGTTTAAATGAAGATTGTTTACTTAAACCACCAAAAAGGTGATTGTCGATTACCAACTTGAAGGTTTGCTGTGACGATTTGAAGTTATTTTTTGTTAAAAGAAGCAGTTTTCTTTTCGTTTTGGTTTTGTGTAGTAAAAATAATAAGATGAATATCAAAAATTATGTTGTTTCTTTTCAGAAATTATAATTTTTACTTGTAATGAAATTTATGGTTCACTGTTGAAATATGGGTGGTTTAGTGAAAACCATCCGTAGTACACAGTAACACAATTTTTTTAAAATCTAATTTACTTCTTTGTTTTATTGCCGAGGCTTACTATAACCTAAAAGTTAGAAACCTTAATAAATTACCTGACACACCATAACGACGTTATTAGCTTCATTTTCAAGCAAATTAAGGCACTTTGAAAAAAGGCTGGTTCACTGTTCAACGACGAACCCTCAGTGTAAGCGACGAGTTATAAACATACCCGTAATTTAAATTTTAGTGTATTGCCTTCTGGAGATACGAAATAATCTTTACAGTTTTCTCTTACTTGTTTAGCATCAGTACCACTATTATATGCTTGTGTTGGTTATAGAACAGTCAAATCACATACCTCACTACTCACATTTAGTAATGATGATAAATAATGTGTATTATGTACCAGAAGAAAATTATGTAATAAGCATATTGCGGAAATTATAACTTTTGTTTTGGTTGGGTTTAAGTTTATCGATCCTTGAAAGAGATGAAATCGTGAAGCGAGATGACCTAATACATTATCAACTGTATTTCTTGCTCTCGATAACCGATAGTTGAAGACTCGGTTCTGAGCTGGCTGTTCTCGAAATCAAATATGGCTTCAAAGCAAAGGCATCGTCTGCTACAATTCAATTCCAATAATTTATTTCAATTAATTAAACCCTTTACAGGCACTTTTGAATTGTCAAGACGAAACCATTCCTGAACGAACGTGATCTCCAGATCCTAAACATTTATTTAACAGGGTAAAAATCATCCACCTCATCGGTTATTTAATGCGTATGAAACCAGCTCTTCCACTGTGCCCACTAAAACACTAAGGTGTTTGCAAGAATAGACCGTAAACAAGTAACAAGAGTTACATCAGCTGAAAGGGGGGAGACTACGACAGCAGTCATTTGTATGTCGGCTTCAGTTTCACCAATTTTTATCTTCAAAAGAATTCTTATGAAGATCGAACTAAAAGATGGTGCACCTCCTGGATCCACATGAGCATGCAATTCATCGGGATGGATGAATTTTGTCGTCTTCGGTTTGACCATTTTTTAGCGCACACGAAATCTGCTTAACGAATGCTGCACGAATTCTGTTGAAGACCCTGTATTATTAATTTTAGATGGTCACCTTTTACATACAAAAAATTTGGATTTAATCTTAAAAGCTCGTGATAATTTTGTCACTATTGTTTGCCTCCCTCCACATTGCACTCAAAAACTTCAACCGCTGGATGTCAGTTTTTTTATGTACCCCTTAATTGTGTACCACAATCAATGCCTGAAATATGGATGAATAACAATCCGGGTAGGCCAGTGACGGTGTTTCAAATCGCAAATATTTTTGGAGAGGCTTACTTAAAACAGCAGTATTGTCAAGCGCAATAAATGGATTTTCCAAACCATTTACCCTCTAAATCCAGATGTGGTTTCCGAAAGTGATTATCTCGCTGCGGCAACAACCAACATAGAATACAATGAAGGTATCAGAGTGTTAGGATTGGATGTAATAAATACGTTTTACATTTATTTTAAACTAACTTATTTTATCAACTACCGCCACTTGTTCAAATCATGTAACGGTCAGCGGGTGACGCGAGACTGTGGCGCGTTAAAGCTAGCCTATTTAAACGACGAAACGGCCGTGCGCAGGCAGTTGTTCCTGCGACGCCGAAGTGTAAAGACCATAATGTAATAACGCGTTACTCTGTGCATCGATTGGAGCAAGGCAGGTCAGTTAACGTTAATTTTAATATTTAAATATCTGAGTACTGTTGATTGTTAATATTTAATTTCGAGGTTTCACTTAATTTTCGTGTTAAGATATATGGTGTAAATTCTGGTATTAATAATATCCTGTTGAACATAATGATGTTTTAAATCCCTAATAAATGCTTGTGAGATTATTCATGCTTTTATTCTATACATTACCTTAAATAAACTAAAGCTAATAAACAGTCCCTTACAAGAGTTATAGAAATACCTGATATGCCTATAACTTCAAACAACGAACAAACAACAACAATAAATCTCTCGTTACCACAATCTGTCACCTTTCGAATCGACGCTTTACAAGATTTGCAGAATAAAACTCCACCACCAATACCTACCTACAGTGTCTTCAGTAAGAACGTGACCGCTGTAATACAGATTAAATACAATACAGGCTTATCTTAATTTCTTTATAGCAATCCTTGACTCGTGCGCTGATAAGCAATATAACTTCTATTGGTGTTTAGCATTATTAATTATAGTGAATTGTTAATTGTGACGATGAGTGAAAAATACTTGAAACGGTACGAAGCAGTATTTATTGTTCATCAGAGTAACCCTTCATTGCATCTTGATGGAAATTTACATAAAACGGTTCCAATATCTATCGACTGGGAAACTCGGCAAGAATGCCCAAACGAAAGTGACCACACTTTTGGACGACTGTCGTAGCGTTCAAAATGAAAAAGTCAAGGCGAAGAGGACGTTACTGAAGTACGCCAATGTTTTCTCTGCAAACGATGTTGACATGGGGAAGACTAGCTTAGTTCAACACAAAATAAACACAGGGGAAGAGTTGCCTATCCGTCAACAGCCAAGGAGATTGTCGGTAGCACGTGAAAAGGAAGTGGAAACCATGATTGAGGGAATGGTGAAAGATGGTGTCATAGAACCTTCATCGAGTCCATGGTGTTCACTTGTAGTACTGGTAAAAAAAGGACGGCAGCTTGCGGTTTTGTGTTAACTATCGTCGTCTGAACGACGCATATAAAAAAGTCGAATTTATGAAGTTAAATGCCGGTCCTGCTCCACAGCCTTAACCACTTGGGTTAACAAGTTAGGATTATATATTTGGAAGAGATGCTCGCCCTTTTTTTTTGTCTCATTATTTATTCATTTTTTATTATATTATTTTGAGAATAAATAATTTATCTTTTTTTTACTGTATTTGCTTGGTTAATGTAAACCATAGTTTTGTATACTGTAGAAGCATTTAATTTTCAAATATTGTAAATGTGAGTACCATGGAGCCATTTACATGTGAAACCTTATAGTTTACTTTGTGACTTGAACTAAAATGGCAGTTGAGAGCATGTCATGCTCGCTCAAATGTCTCGCTGATGGTGGCGTGCGTGTTGGATCGTTCGGTTCCCTTCAAAATGGTTGAGCTAAACGGTGCCGATACACGCGTCATGTTCGTGAACGGGCGCCGTCGGTTGAGACTGGTCACCTCTTAACTGCCACTGATTTGTTTTAATCTTTATACTTTGAATTGTTTTGTGGTTTCCTTTCTTTTTTTTTCTTTGCATTGTCCTCACATATAGAAGCACCAAAGGATGTATTAAACGTAATGTAATACAGAACATGATTTAAAAGAGTGTCCGTGGAGTTTCTTGCACGTTCTTCTCCATAGAGATCTACGCTTTGGAACGTGCAGATAGCTTCACCTCTTTCGACTTGACAATTCAAAAGTGCCTGTAAAGGGTTTAATTGAAATAAATGCTTTGAGTTTGAGTTTGAGTTTGAAATAAAAACCTATTAAAGCCACACATTTTGGAGGTCACATTTGTAACTCAGGTAGTCGACCCTTCCCGCACATGCAGTCGGAACCCAGTCGTTGTCTAAGTCGCACGTTTTTGTTCTCGGCAGTTGTTATTTTCATTGCTTTAGAGTTTGAACTGTATGTTTGGTGTGATAAATAATGAGAAAAAAGAATGTTTTGTATTAATATATTGCCAAGAATATGTTTTAGTAAAACCTATAAAAAAAATGTTGCGCCTACGCACGCCATTTTTGTTTTCAATTATTGGAAGATATATTTGTAAAATGGGGATATTTTTGACTGACATTGTTTTATTTTCAGATAATGAAGAATCAGGTTTTACCAGAAAAGCTTTGTACGATATCATGCGTGAGTGTATCTAAAGGAAAAAATATTGAAGAAAAGTTGGCTTTTTTGGGAACAAAATTAATTGAAATGGGATATCCATCTAATAGGAGCATCTATCCATGTTACTCATTAATACAAAAGGCAAAAAAGGATTGTTACCCAAAGTTGTTGAAGAAACAATTCGCGTCACTGAAACGTGTATGGAAATCCAACTGCAAGGATTATTAGATCACACAGCATCTCGCCTGTACAAATACCTTGCAGAGGTAATACATAGAAACGGGTACAAAGGAAGAAAGAGCGATGGATAGCAGCAGTCACAGTTTAAGCAAAAGTTGCAAAACAGCTCAGATAGTGACGCTAATTTATTTCAAAATTCCCTAGTTCCTTTGCAACTAAGTGCTAATTTAAATGATCAAATTAAAATAATTTGGCAAAACCCAATGCCATCTTCAGTTAGATTCTGTAGACCAATACGGATCAGATTTATCAGCGAATCAAAAGATATTACTAAAGGGGGAATAAGTTATGTTAATAGCCAATTAAAGAATTTATCAAAAACCGAAATTACACCTCCTGGTGGAATAGTGAAAATTAAACATACGATGCTGTTTACAATTATTGATGGCAAAGTATGCAATGCTGCTACTGATACAACATCAACTATACGGTGTTATATTACGTTGTCCCATTCAAAGTGACACCTTGTAATCTTGAGTTTTCTCGAAATTCCTAGAGATTATTTGACTATCTGTGCGGTCGAATCGTTCAAAAGCTATCAGCGGCACCGCGCATTTAAATTGTCTCCTTCGCAATGGATCGCCAAAATTTAATTAATTCTGTGACCGATATCGAACAACGTGTCTTTATAAAGTTTAGTTTTATGCTTCGACATTCAGGACCTGACATTCACCGTGATCTTACAGCCGCAAAAGGTCGACGTGCTTATCCTCTAAGGATGGTCCAGCGATGGCTTGCTCACTTTAGATAAGGCCGAACCAGCATCGAAGAGGCTCGCCGTGGACCTCATAACACAGCTCCTGATCATGAAGATCGTGTGAGAGTTTTGAAGGATCTTCTTGACGATTCAAGAAGTTGGTCTGTAAGGGAGCTTGCCTAGAGAGTTGAGCTCCCTAAGTCTTCTGTGTACCGTGTTCTCGTTGAAGATCTACAGTTGAGAAAGAAATTGAGAAAGTGGGTACCACACGAACTCACTGAAGAAGAAATGGAACGTCGTTGGCTTTGCTCCCGCCATAACCTACTGCTCCTGAATAAACATTCTAACTGGTTGAAACGGTACTCCCTTTCTTCTCATAAAATTTTTTGTCCGAAAATCATTATCCATAACACGTTTGCTATAAACTGCAGTAACCATAATGTTCAAAACCCCGAAATTTTGTTCAGCATAAATTATCTTTAGTTCTAAAAGTATTCTGTCATAATATCGAGTATCTCCTAATTTTACATGCCCTAATTTCATAGATTCAAGATTCAAGATTCAAAGCATTTATTTCAAATAAACCCTTTACAGGCACTTTTGAATTGTCAAGTCGAAAGAGGTGAAGCTATCTGCACGTTCCAAAGCGTAGATCTCTATGGAGAAGAACGTGCAAGAAACTCCACGGACACTCTTTTAAATCATGTTCTGTATTACATAACTTTGGTTACATCCTTGGTGCTTCTATGTGTGAGGACAATGCAAAGAAAAAAAAAAGGAAACTATAAAATAATTCAAAGTATTAAAGATTAAAACAAGTTAGTGGCAGTTAAGAGGTGACCAGTCTCAACCGACGGCGCCCGTTCACGAACATAACGCGTGTATCGGCACCATTTAGCTCAACCATTTTGAAGGGAACCGAATGATCCGACACACGCACCACCATCAGCGAGACATTTGAGCGAGCATGACATACTCTCAACTACCATTTTAGTTCAAGTCACAAAGTAAACTATAACCTGTAAATGGCTCCATGGTACTCACATTTACAATATTTGAAAATAAACTGCTTCTACATTATACAAAACTATGGTTCACAATGACCAAGCAAATACAAGTAAAAAAAGAGAAATTATTTATTCCAACAATAAAATAAAATTATAAAAAAAAAGAATAAATTAATGAGACAAAAAAAGGGCGAGCATCCCTTCCAAACAAAAAATCTTAACTTGTTTACCCAAGTGGTTGAGGCTGTGGAGCAGGACCGGCATTTAGCCAAGCATTTTTATCAAGGATATACCTAATCTTCCAGTTTATAATATGCTTGCCTACATAGTGTGCGTTTTATGCATGTTTTAAATTTTTTCTCATTTAATTGAAGGATATCGACTGGTATTTTGTTATAAAATTTTACGCAATACCCCATAAAAGAAGTGTGTACTTTAGCCAATCTAAACCTAGGTTGATCTAATTTGTTTCTATTTCTAGTATTAAAATTATGCCTGTCGCTGATCTTATTAAAAATATGAAGATTTTTCCGAACATACATAATGTTTTCATATATGTATTGACAAGGTACCGTCATGATGTTAATTTTCTTAAACCTTTTTTCCTTAAAGAATCGCGCCGGCGGAGATTGTAAATGGCTCTAACTGCTCTTTTCTGCAGGATAAAAATACTCTTATGTCTGCAGCCCGTCCCCATAGCAAAATACCGTAAGACATGACACTATGAAAGTAACTAAAATAGACCAGTCTCGTGGTATCTACATTAGTAAGTTGACGGATTTTTCTGACAGCATATGCTGCTGAACTTAGCCGTCCTGCAAGTGATGCTAAATGAGGTCCCCATTGTAGCCTTGAATCGAGCGTTATCCCCAGGAAAACTGTGCTTTCGACGAATTCTAGTTTCTCTTTATTCAATACTATTTCCTCAATACTACTTTTAACATTCGGTAAATCAAATCTAATACATTTGTTTTTTTTTCTCATTTAATACTAAATTATTAGCAGTAAACCAATTTTGGACCTGCTGTAGGGAGTCATTTACTTCGTCAAGATTTGCAGAACGTCTATTTATCTTAAAAATTAAGGACGTATCGTCAGCAAATAACACCATTTGTGATTGTTTTTCAAAAGATAGGGTAGATCATTTATGTACACTAAAAAGAGGAAAGGACCCAGTATTGAGCCTTATGTCCTAAGTATTGTATAGAATAATATGTATTATTCCGAATGTTAATTTATAATAATTATTTTAGTCCTAAAACATTTGCTAAAAAATAGGTTTTAGTGACAGAAACGAATCGCTGTAAATCCGACTCCACGCAGTCTTGTCTGCCCTACCCCTAGAGTGTAATTTAAAATCGCGTAGGCGCGGAGGGGCGAGGCGGACCGCGAGTTGAGGAGCAGGTGGTTGTAACACTCGCCGCCGCGGCTGAGGCTGGCCGGCGAAGCCGGGCAGCAAGCCGCAGCTGCGGTGGAGAGCGTTAAACCCATCTGCGACGATAAACTCGCGTGGGACCGCCAGAGCCCCGCAGCGCCGGAGCCGTGACAGAAACCATGCATGTTGCATGCTTGCTTGTATGCTGCATGCTTGCTTGCTGCATGCTGTATGCTTGCTTGTATGCTGCATGCTTGCTTGCTGCATGCTGCATGCTTGCTTACATGCTGCATGCTTACAAAAACGACATGTTCAAAATCAACTGCTTTATTGAGTACATGTATAATATATTTATTTACGTATAATAAAAAATATAATGCATCATCAGATATTTTTAATTATAACAATTTATAGAAGCTCATAGCAATTGCTTTGTTATACGATCTAAGAATATTATTATTTTAAATAAACATTATGTAATTTGAATTTAGGCCTTATAACTTTTATTGTAAACGGTTTTATATATTTTGTATATTATTGATTTTAATATTTATGACAAACGGATTTAGGACATATTATATTTAGGGATTTCGATGTTATGGTATGAGATATTAGATGATATTAAGTTCGGGTAAATTATCATTCGGACAAATGATGATTAGGACAAAAAAAAGTTATGGTTCTTTAAATTATGGATAAAAAAGTTAGGTGACACAATAGAGAACCGGTTGAAACAGACTCTGGCCATAGACGAAACTTCGTTGTCTCTTTACACCCCTCCTACAAGAGACAAGTGTAAGTTCTGGCTTGGAAAAGGTGAAAAACCAGTGATACCAGCACAAAGGATGGGAGAGAGGAAAAGGGTGTGTGATATGATTCTGGCAATGTATTTCAACGGTGTGGCATTCTGGCATCTTTGCGAAGAAGGACAAACGGTTAATTCTGAAGCCTATAGACTTCCTTGATAACAATATCACTCAGTGGTTACGGGGTAAAAATTTTCGCCATGCAGTGCTTCTTCACGATAACACAAAGCAACTCTAATTCGGGAATTTCTTAAAGCACGACGATATGAGCTATGGGATCATCCACCTTATTGGCCGGGTTTAAATCCATGTGATTTGAGCTGCTTTGGTCCTCTTAAACGTCAGCTCAAGGGTACTTGTTACGCTAACTGGGATCAGCTTCAGGAAACACTTGAAGCTGCCATAAGGGAAGGTCCTGAGACGGGCTTGCTTCAAGGCGTGCAAGAGCTTCCAGAGCGTTGTAATGCTGTAATTAACAATGACGGTGTCTACTTATAATAATAATAAAATACCAGTTAATAATCCTTTTTCTTTCATTTCTACAATATTTTTCTCGAATGTCATTTTGAACGGGGCAACCTAATATTTGTGGAAAACCTTCAAAACATTTTAATAAGTTAGAAGAAGTAGAGGACGTAAATGTCGAATCTTTGCAGTTTCGCCTATCTATATTTCACACCAGAATAAGGTTGAGTCTCTGCTTCACCTCGCCTATAAACTCTCATTAAAAAAATGGCAGGCACAAACACCAGCAGAAAAAAAAACTGTTAAGGAAACGAAAGAGCGAATACAAAAAGTTTTTAGCTAACAAATGGGACTGCTCGTAGACGTGCCTAAAGCAGGATTTGGGACCACCAATGATGGAAATACATCTCGAAGGTTTTTTGCAGACCCAGAAACTTCATCTCACATAACTGGAATTGATTTAGGGCGCTTTCAATTTATACGTTTCTTAACGGCCTGCTGCGGTGCCGAAGCGGTGCGTTAGTCGTACAGCGCACGGACGATCGTATTTTTCCATACAAAACGCGCGGTGCGGCAACAGTGCGGCACCGGTACCGCGTACGCTCGACAACAGGACGGCAACCGCGCAAACATCACGTGTTCATTTCATTGTTGAATAGTGCGATGAATAGACCGTCAGAGCTAATTCCATAAAATTTTCATTTAATAATTTATTATTATTATAAAGTTCAAATCAATCTCCAGGATCTCAGACACAGACATTGACAAACAGTCAGGTTCAGTCCGCATCGGATGAACTAAGAGCAATCTCATCCACCTCTAATTTAAGTGGAGATTCTGATGCTTCCATATATAGCGATCTTTTTACAGATGATATTTCTACATAATAATTTAAAATAATATAATATTATGCAGAAATATCATCTGTAATGTAATAATAATAAGAAAATATCCATAACTTTTTTTTTGTAGTAATTAATACAAATCCAAATACAGAATAGAGTCCATGGCTTGACTGATGTCACATCACTAGGATACAAACGCAAGGCAGTCAAATACGCTTTCAATTTAGGCGTTTGGTGCCGGACCGCTACCGTACTGCAGCGGCCCGGCAGCGGGATATAACCAGCGGCACGGTAAACGTGCGGCAGCGCGGCAGCGGTCCGACACGAAACGTCTAAATTGAAAGCGCCCTTAGACCTCATCAAGCGAATGAGAGTGATCTTAGAGGTAATTGCCAGCGGAATCACTGTTAATGTTGAAAAGTTTGCTTCTTAGAGCGCTTGTAGACGTCCGTTTTTTTCACCGAATAACGAACCGGGTTTTTTGCCGGATTCGCGGTGGTGTATGATTTATAATGAGTATGTGTACATGCACCGGACATCGGTCCGGCGAACAATTTACGCCGGATGCACCACCGTTTCTCCTCGGCGCGACGGACACCGGTCCGGTGTAAGAAAGAGCGGTCATCCACGCCAGTGTATTGGTGCGTGTTGACGCTGCCGGACGTGTTGAAAATAGGCCTGTACTGTGAGACAAAAGCCAAGAGTGCTATTATAAAAATAGACAGTCGAGTTTTGCCACTTGGAGGGAAAATTGTCTTGCGTTAAATGAAGGTTTTGAAACGTTGTCCGCGAAAGAAAAAAATGATTTTGGTAAGTAACATTTTATTTTCATTATTTTTATGCATATTGATTTTGCCAGGGTACACGCCCTACTGGTGACATGAAATACTCTCCATATTTGTTACGAATCATATTTGTTGTTACATTACATCGTGTTGAATGGGAACGAGGCAAATGTCATAGAGTAGAAATCATGTGTGAATCAGCATTATCAGTAGCATTATTAGCAATACCCTCTACTGTAGTGTGTAGCCATTCATGTATGTAGACAGCCTTATTTATAGTGCTTCCACAGCAATACTGTTTATAACGAACTACATATTTTCACACAATAAACCGGACTTTGAAACCAAACGCACTTATTCTTTATTACTTCAAACCCACAACTACCAGAACACCACATGGCGACCCTGCCAGTCCACGTGCTACTCTAACTAACCACCATGCTTACTGCAACGACCTTCAATCTTCTTAAATTTTTGGCACTGCCGCTTCAAATCAATTTCTAAACTTCGCCTCATCAAGACTATCTACAATTATTGGGACATCGAGATTATACTTCAGAAGAACAAGAAGAACTAAGAAAACTACGAGACTACTATGGGAACTACGAGAAGCAAAGAACAAGTAGTTATTGCACAATCTGCAGCTGGGAGCAACGACGCAAAAGCAATGGCGGAGCATCTTCAGACGAACAACATCCTTCTGGCCATCATATGCGCCTGTATGCTGTTAGCGGTATTCATCCGCTTCTTCTGCCTGTACAAGCGATGCCACATGATGACATGAACTGGATGCAGAAACAAATGAGGAGTGAAGCCTTGGAGCGAGTCCTGTCCCGTGTCAGCTACCGACGACGCAGGGAGAATAGAGAGCGCGAGGAACCAGAGAACAAGGTGTAAGATTGACTAACAAGTAAGTCGTAAACGATACCCACGCGCGTCTTAATTAAAAAAATATATATATTTAACCCTTAAATACCCCGAGTATCGAATTTGATACCGAACTTTCAAACCGAATTTATGCTTGTAGTTAGTCTTTTTTTTAATGTTAGGCTGATGTATAATATATCATTGCATCGTATTCTTTAGATTGAAATTAAGAAAAAAAAAGTTAAATGTCAACATTGTTTAATTATCTATGACATTTTGCTTTCCCGCCTTATTGAACCAGTGAACATACTTTTTGAAAAAGTTTGGTGCTTCATATCTTTGACAAATTTTCGTTATTCCGAACAATAAAAAAACTTTTGAGGTGAGTAAATAACATTTACTAAAATATATTTTTTGTTACGATTGCTTTCTTTGCTTGAAGAGAAATGTGCTATATTTATGGGTATCAATTCTGATTGATACTTCAGGCATTCCGGGCTGCATGAAACTCAGTGACTATTTTTATAGCTAATCATAATGTTTGGATATAATCTTGCCTTTTATGTTATTTTTCTGCTTGGCTTGGTGTTGGAATAACTTTTTTATCAATTGCTTTATAGATATTTATCGAAAATGAAGCCGGATGAGATCGAAGCCATTTTGAGGCGGCTAGAAAATGGTGAAATTTCAGAGGACGACTCCAGCGATAATGAAGATGACATCGACTACTATTCGAGTCAAAGGGATCTTGAGATGGAGCTAGAAGATGAAGATGATTTAGGTAATTCGCCCGCCGACCCTGAGTTAGATGTAAATTCGCCGATAGTCACCGAATCGTCTGAAATTCAACATTTTAGCAACGCTGAACAACGCCCTTTGGTGAATAATTACACCTGCAACCCTCGAAATATAGTTTGGAGAGTAAAAAATACGAGAACTTAAATCGCTTTATTTTTCTTTTTTTATTAATTTTGTTCAATTTATATTTTTATGATTTACGACAACTCTTATTACAAGTACAGTACACACGAAACACGATTCCATAACAAAATTGAAACGACTAACAAGCAAAGAAACAAAATATGAAAACAAACCTTTTATTTACTTATCTGTCTTAACTTATTTGTTGTATTTCTTCCACAGGCTGAAGCAATAATTGTACTATCCTCTATTTATATAATGATAGTATGTGCTGATTGTCTATAAACACAGAGCCAAAACTATAGAGCACTAGCCGAGCCAACAAACGTTGTTTTGCCATATAAAATAAAATATTTACAGATGAACACGAGCAGGAGAAAATTTTAACAAGGAAACGTAAATGCTCACCTGCTTCTTGGAAAAGAAATAAACAAAAGGTGTTAAGACTTTAAGGGAAATAACACTTGTCGCAAAAAGGAAATGTAGTGAGAGGAAAATCAGTAGGTACAACAAGTACAGTGTCATTGCCATTATAAATGTGGAGAAATATTTTCTTTGTCAGACAGGCAAAAAATATTTAAGCCTTCCTGATGAAATATCTAGATGGAGCTTTATCAGCAGTTGTATTACTAAACATGAACCAAAAAGGCGTTACCTACAGATAAAAACTGGTACTAATGAACACAGTAATGACAATATCAATGTTTCAAGAAAAAAAAATCACTTTCGCCTATAGTTTAGCAATATCTGGAAAAGAGCATCGAGTACGCAATTTTTTTTTTTTGGCAACGCTAGATATTTCTGGGAAAAAAGTAGAAACAGCAATAAGAAAGTCGGATTCAAGCGGTGTTGTAGAGACAGATAAACGTGGCAAAAATCCAGCTCCAAATCGTATTTCAGAAGAAAGAAAAGATGTGGTTAGAAACCATATCAAGTCTATACCTGTAACTGACTCACATTATTGTAGAAGTAGTACCAAGCGAAAATACCTTCCCTCTGGCTTAAGTGAGATGCGTTTGTACCAGGACTATGTTGAATTCTGCAGGGAACATGAAATGGAACCACTAAACTCTTCCTATTACATACATATTTTTACCAATGAGTTTAATTATGGTTTCCATCGACCAAAGAACGACATGTGTGATTGTTGCACCAAGTTCAGCAATAAATCTGTAAATGAGCAACTAGAAACTAAAGCTGAACATGAGCTGCATCTTACACGGAAACAAGAAGCCCGCGATCATAAAAAAGAAGACAAGAAATATGCTAAAAATGACCCAACATTTCATGTTTATACAACACAAGTTGGGCAACTTTATTATAAAAGAAAATTAAAAACTTTTAATTTCACGGTATATAATCTAGCAGACAAGCAAGCCATTAACAATATGTGGCACGAAGTAAATAGCACAAAAGGCGCATCCGAAGTTTCAACATGTATTTGGAATTTACTTAAGAATCTGGATCCTGCAGTAATTGAAGTAACATGCTTTTCTGATACTGCAGCAGGACAGAATCGCAATTCCATACTAGCAGCAATGTTTTTACGGGCTGTTCGAGATCTACCAATACAAACAATCAATCAAAAATTTATGGAATCGGGGCATGCTGACATGGAGTACGAAAGTGTACATTCCACAATAGAAGGCCGAGCTAAACATACAAGAATTTTTGTACCTGAAGGATGGTACACAGTCGCAAGGATTGCTAAAATCGATCCACCAAAATATAAAGTCAACGAAATACATTATAAGGAGTTTCTGGATTTCAAAACCTACAGTCTAAAACAAATAAAAATAAAGCAGAAGACGGAGAAGTAATGAGATGGTTGGATGTGTTACAATTCCGTAAAAATGACAACACAGCTATATTTTACAAAACCCAATTAAGTCAACTTGAGTTCAAGAAACTTACCATTCGAAGAACTATTAGAAAAGTTAATGCTACAGCTGATAATAATATAGTACTTCCTCTTTACAAGAATCAGTTACCAATTGAGAAAAAAAAAACTTGAAGACCTGCAACAACTCTTTAAAAACTTTAAAGTCGTCAGTTAATGATGGTGCATCTGACGAGTCAGAAGTTGAAGAATTGTTAATTAATGTCTATTATCTTATTATCTGTCCTAGAGATTAAAAACATAGTAAGATAACTCATGTTCCATTTTCTTTACCTTATACTTACAATACCTACTTATTTACTCGAGATAATAGTTTATTTAAATTCTTTACAACTAAATAAATTGGATAACTCACTTCACAAACGTTGCTCCTTCAAACAAAACCAATTTTTTCTTTGTTGTGAATACATAGTAAGAGGCTTAGATTCATTCATTTACCTGAATTGTACATTGCTTTTGTTTTTTTTTTATGTGGTGAAAAGAGCTAAGCAAAATATTGTCAATAACTTCGAAAATAATATATGAGCATACTTAATCGAACTTTCGAAATTTAAACACCTTATTTTATTACCTTCTTTCAAAAAATTATGGAAATCTGGATTCAAATAGAAGAGATACAACGAAAATATTTTTTTTTGCAGGTACCTTCTATTTTCAATCGTCTATATCTTGGAACCAATCTGTCGTGTGGAATAGCTCCCTTCACTACTAAGGCGACGAAATACAGTATTATATGACAACTACCAATCTTACCGTCATAATACAGCTACTTAATAACACGAAACTTCTTGGTAAATCTTGGTGTTAGTTTCTGAGGTCCTGACTTGTGTTAAGTGTACGATTGAAAGGCAACTGAATTTTATTAAAATGTCGGCTAATTTTTCAATCGTAATAAAAATATCTAAAAAGGCATTGTTTATTTACAAAATGAGATAATTTTACAAAATCTAGGCAAATTTTACTGGACGTGCGTACATTAAACCCAATGCAATACTTTCGACATGGCAGTGTTTACAATTTAATAGCTAAGTACAAGCCAATTGTCATTCTTAAAAATAAACAGAGTGAAATTAAAAAATAAAATGCAACCTATAATGAAAAAATATTAGTCTGACTATCATTTTGTTCGTAGAGTATAAATTAATTGAACCCTTAATTATTATCACGCATTTCTGAAACACCTGCATAGTAAGGACAGGGCGGGCTGTGCGTTTTTCTGACAACACAATTTTCTCTGAAATGGGCCGACCGAAGCGAACTCGTAACACGGGTCGGCTATCTTTGGGAGCGGTGCGCGAGACATTAATAATGCGTACAAGGCCTCAAGTCTGCTATTACAATAGTCTCAGAATGGTCTATCATTGATCTCATAATGGTTCATTTTTACAAGTTTGGTAATCTACTAATAAAATAGCGCCACTATGACTTTCCAGTGGTCAACCACTGACACTCCATTGAAAGAAATGGCATAGAATGGTACTCTCGTAAATAATGACAAATGAATGACAGACGTATGCGGTAGTCTGCTAAAATTTTGACAGTTCCTTTGGTCAGTGACCTTTTTTCTTTTTGGATGGGAAATCATCAAATGACCCCTCCCGCCCTGGGTGGAGCGGTAGGGAGTGTCAGACTTTTACTGACTAAAACCCACCCGTGCTCCTCCATGTGCCCTTTGCGTTCCAGGGCCGCGGTAACTCTTTCGAACAAATTCCGCAACCCTAGCAGGCACCGACCCTATGGGGCCCCGTCTCTGGTGCTGACGGCTCTATGAGGCGCGCGTGAAGCACAACGCGTCGTCGACTCAGCCTGGTATCGGACGGCGAGCCACCCACGCTCACCGTCCACAGGCATCAGCCACTGCGCAATAGCACAGCGGCCGACTTGTCTCTAGAGGAGGCCGAAATGGGACCATTACTGGCACTCCATTTCAGCCCCCTCCCGAGTACCAGGAGTCGCAGCACCCACAGCAGCAGCGGCAGAAGCGGCGACGGAAGCCGCGGCGGCGGCAGAGGCGGCGGCGGCGGCGAACCTCTTGCCCCTGGTCGGGCCAGATGGCGCGCAGGCCCTTCCCCCAGCCCTTGGTCAGTGACCAACCATTAGAATGTCATTGTGCAGTCATTGCTTTTAATAGCTCGGTTATCAAAAAGTATTACATGACCATTAACCGACCAATGATCGATCATGATGAATTTAGCAGAGTACGAACTTTTAGCAAAATGACAATGGGATCGTGTTGGAATGCCGAATTTATAAAAATAGCAGACTTAGGCCCCTGGCTTCTTGTTTGGTGAACGCGTATAAGCCACTCCCGGAAAGCTTGATTTATTATTAAGAGGGTTTTTTTTTTTGCTTGACAACAAACAACATGATTATATTAGAGAAAACAAACCTATCACAATATTATCTTTTAACACAAATATAGAACGAAATGGGCATAGAATGCCTAGATAGCATTAAGTTCACCATTGGAGTACTTTCGTATTTGAAATTAAAATATATAAACATTCGCATTCATTTTCAATTACAGGCAAATTTTTCAAGCTATAAATTGGGAATTTGAAATAAGATTTAAATCTTTGATTATTTATTAGATACCTAGAGATATGAAAATGAAAATAATATATTTAGTTTTAATTTCCGCGAATATTCGCGGAAATTAAAACTAAATATATTATTTTCATTTTCAAATTTAAAATGGATTTCCGCAAAGTAACGCCTGACTCAATCAATTTTACCTAGAGATAGTTGGTACAATCACTAACAAAAATATGTGCACACTTAAGAGAAATTCAAAACCGATTTTAAAGTGAAGAAATGAAACCAAATATTCTGTCTACATACCATTATTTCAATCAACAGTTAAAGTGAAAATATTTATTGAATCTTGAATATTAATTACACACATAATTTTGCGAGAAATGTTTTCACTAAAGTATTGTGATGTTGTGCAGTGCGTGTTCTCTAAAAACAGAAACTGGAAAACACACACCTTTCGGTCATTTAAGATACATGATTTTTTGTAGTCAAAATTTGCTGGCGATTGACAAATATCCTGGATATCTTATGATGGATATAGTTTTTTAGTTTTAGGTCAAATGAACGAACTACGTCAAACCACGAGAAAAAAGTTATACCTGTAAGTCTAAGAAATTTCGCCGGCAATTTATTGACCCAATATCAATAATATTATTTGATAAAATTCTGTACATACGAAACGAATAAATGTCTCAATGACAATAGGCTATTTTACTGTAAAAATCTAATTACTTACCTCTTAGTAAAACTCACGTGACGTCACTACGTTGCTACAATTTTTACCAGCGACGTGACGTCACGTGAGTTTTCAACGCACTGTATCGTCTTCATTTTTTGTTTACGTGAAAAAAGAAAAAATACGTGTCCAATATTTTTTGTAAATCTATCAGACGGACTAATTAGATTTTTACAGTAAAATACCCTATTGCGGTGAAGGAATAAAATTCATTACATCATAAAAATACATATTTGAGGAAGATTCAACAATTACATACAAATCTCAATATGAGCTTAGGGGCCATCCATAAATTACGTCACACGAATTTCATAATTTTTGACACCCCCCCTTCCTAGTCACAGCTGGTCACATTTTTGTGAGACCCCTAGAGTGACGTCACATATTTTACAATTTGATTCATATATTTGTTCATGTTTCACTTAACACTTAGATTAAAACAGATTTTGAAAGGTCACGTCACGAAATTTAGGACCCCTCCCACACCCTTGTCATACAATGTCACACCTCGTCGACACCCTCTCTCTCCCTTAACGTGTGACGTGAAGTATGGATGTCCCCTTATGACATTACATAATAATTATTATAATCGATAAAAAAGCAAATTATTAATTTCACCCTGTTTTAAACAAATTAAAATCACATCTCATACATAACATATAACTTGTTTGGTTCGGCTAATGAAATGTAATTTATTGAAGCTTCACAGTCTGTGTAGTGAGTACGCAAG
Organism: Hecatera dysodea; assembly: GCA_905332915.2. NCBI lineage: Eukaryota > Metazoa > Arthropoda > Insecta > Lepidoptera > Noctuidae > Hecatera > Hecatera dysodea. Next base: position 20,101,709 of record HG995290.1, read on the forward strand.
ATCAAATCTTAAAATGTATACATGTATGTTACAGTAAGCTAATCAGCATAATCAGCCGTTTAATTGTCTGTCTAGCCTTTTGAACGGCGCCGTTTAATCAACGGTCTAAGTGATAGCTTTGCCTAGCTGTGACTTGGTTAAGTATCCTTTAATGACTAGCTCAGCCAAGAAAGAACTTAGAGCGCCCCGACACGGCTAGGTCTAGGTTAGGGGTGTAAGTAGCATGAAGGGAATTAGAGTGAGCGAGCAAATCAAGCGACCTAAGATGATCATGCCACACATGTTAGGCTTAGGTCAGAAATGTTCTATATTATATCTTCTTTAGTTGTATTTTGTAAATATATAGTTTTTAATTAGTTGTAAAGTTGACTAACCAGTTATTGATTTTAATATAAGGCTTATATGGGCATTGTTGTTTGAATTTAGAATTCAATTAGTTCATATATTGTCAGAATTAAGATGATATATGAAACATTTATAAATATAATAAGCATCAAGAGCAATAACATGTGAGATCCAAAAAGAAACTTTTTAGCCAGAATATGTATGCTTAGTTTAAATAACGATAAGTAGATTTTAAATTTAATTCTCCAAAAACAATTTTAAAAAAAGTTAATAATCGTCATTTAAACTAAGCATTTGGTTAGATATAGATACGCAATCCACCTGCAGATTTTCTATAATAATATTATAAAGAGGAAAGATTTGATTGTTTGTTTGTTGATTGAATAGGCTTGAAAAACCACAATAAATAAAGAGTTAAGTAATCCCTATAAAACAAAACGGTTTGTAATGTTTACCACTACCTACTGACAGTAGTGAATTTCACTAGCGTTGTTAATAAACTACGCCCACTTTCCGGCTGTCCACGCAAGCTTTTTGAATATTTTTTCTTTATTATTTAACTAGCGACCCGCCCGGCTTCGCACGGGTGCATTGTAGATACTAATGTTTCCTCTACTATAATATGCATGTATTATACATATAAACCTTCCTTAAGAATCAGTCTATCTATTAAAAAAAAACCACATCACCGGACAGACGGCGGATAGCGACTTTGTTTTATACTATGTAGATATGTATGAGTATAAGAGATATTGACCGTGATATGAAAAAAAAACATCAAAGTCGGAAAACGAAATATATTTCAGAAACATCTTGGTTAAGGCGGTTTAGTTTCTTTTAAATCCGGGAATATGAGCCCTATGCACATGTTCATGATTGTGATGCACATATAATTCTGTGATACAAACATAATCAAGTTAGATTGATTTATTAAATACAACACGATTTCTTACATCCATAAACAGAAACAATCCATGCAAAAATCAACAAGAAAATTGTTATATACAGTAGTTTTGTTCGTAAACTGCAAATCTGACACCAAACTAGCCAAGAAGTAAGAAAAAAAGTAGAAAAGACTAAACAGAGCGAAAGTTCTTACTCATTCGCATTAGTTGACAAAATACAGGGAATAGGGATGTTTCCTGAGGAATAAAAATATGATTCTATTTAGTCCGACAGTTAAATTATCGAAAAATATTGGACACGTATTTTTTGCTTTAACAAATCTATAAAAATTGACGAAGATAGAAAGCTTCTAAGATCATGAGTGGGGACTTGTGACGTCACGGCGTGGTAAAAATCGTAGCACAAACTAACGTCATAGGAGCACTGTATCCTCTTCGTTTTTTGTTTACATGAAAAAAGAAAAAATACGTGTCCAATATAATATGTTTTGGAAATCTATCTGACGGACTAACACGATTTTTTTGACAACTACCCTATTGAATCGATTTCTTTGCTTGCACAAATTGTGGCTTTGATGGATACCTAATTTCCTTTTTATGGATGGGAAACCATGAAATGACTTCTTCTGTTCTAGGCGGAACGGAAGGGAGTGTCAGACTCTTACTGCCTAAAACCCATCTGTATTCCTCCTAGAGTGCGTTTCACCGAATAGTTCCTATGGCGTTATGTTGCCTACTCTGTCTGTCAAAGTCATTGATACGAGAAGACGCTCCCGCAGATTTTGTTTAATTTCATTAGATTTTTGACTGAAATCATGCCCAAAACTTTGAAAAGTGGTGAAAGAATTATGGTGTTAAAGTGAAGAACTTTTGTGAACGTGAAAAACGTAATGATAATTCCTTTAAAATGTGTTCAAGCTCGTGTCGCCGCCATTACAGGTAAGTCAAATAGGGTTACCAGTAGCAGATAATAATTTCCTCACTTAAACTGCCATTTTTTTATTGACTATGGATTGCGACGGGTGGTATATGTGTGACTGTGATAATAGACAAATAAAACGAAATATTTGTTTTAGGTGTATCTGAAAAAACCGTATCTAAAATCACCAAAGGTGAGGTCGCAGCCAGCACGTCGACTAAAGTTTCAACACCACGCAAAAGTGGTCCCCGGCCTAAAATAATCGAACTGGATGACTTCGAACGGTGTGCTATAAGGCATAAAATACATGAATTTTATGCCGTAAAAAATGAATTGCCTACTCTAACAAAGTTATTGCATGAAATGCGAAACGAGATAGAATTCAAAGGAAGTCGTACCACTTTGTGGAGAATTATCAAAGATATGGGGGTTTTATTTTGAAAAATGTAGATCCAAAAGGAAAGTCCTAATGGAGAGATACTTTATTGTCGCCTGGCGTTATCAATACCTGGAAGAATTGCGAAATAATCGTCTCGGAAACCAGCGCCCAGTTGTATATTTGGACGAGACGTATATACACGCAACATATTGCGCCGGAAAATGTTGGCAAAGTGAACAAGAAGAAGGTATATTAACACCAGACTCCAAAGGTCCACGTTGGATTATCGTCCACGCGGGTGGTGCTATGGGTTTCATACCCAATGCTCAACTGATCTTCAGATCTCAGTCACAAGCGGCCGACTATCACGATGATAAGAACAAAACAAATTTTAATAAATGGCTTTGTGAAAAACTTATACCAAATCAGCCTCCCCAATCAATTGTGGTGATCGGTAACGCCTCCTACCACACAGTACAGCTTAACAAAGCACCAACAATGGCAAGCAGAAAGGCAGAAATGCAAAATTGGATCACGATGAAGCCCAGTTATTTCAAATAATAAATGAGCACAAACAGCCGCCCGTTTATGAAGCCGATGTAATTTTGGAAGCGCATGGGCATAAAGTGGTAAGGCTTCCACCTTACCACTGCGATCTAAACCCCATAGAGCTCATATGGAGTGTCTTAAAAAGACGAATTACTGAAAAAAACGTGGGTCAAGAAGCAAATAAAATCGTCCAAATCACAGAAGAAGCCTTTGCAACGATCACCGAAGAAGAATGGAGAAAAGAATGTGAGCACGTGAAAAAAGTGGAAGAAAAATATTACGCCGATGGACAGGTTTATAATTGAAGTGGGAGACGATAGCGACACTTCTGATGACGATGATGATATGGAAGATGACAATCTCTCGGGTATAAGTCCGTTGGATGAGCATAATTACTCCAAACCCAATTAATTATGATCAGACAAAAAATGCACATTCAGTGCTTTCATAATATAATATTATAATAACAATTATTTAATTATTTATGCTTTTTACTACTGTCCTGATTTTTAAAATGATATCGAATAAATCGAATAATCTTAAATATATGTATATAAGAATTTAACAAAATAACATCCTTTAAATCACCCGTACTTTGCGGTAGGTTATTATAGGTAATATGGCAACACTGAAAAGTATTGCTGCCGACATAACGTCATAGGAACTATTCGGTGAAACGCACTATAGTGCCCTTTGCGATCCAGAGCCGCGGTGGCTCTTTCAAACAAATCCGCAAATGAAACTTAATGCCTGGAGAAGATTTGGTTGGTGATAAAAATCACGTGGTATGTCTGTCACTAGATATTTGCAGACTCTTTGATAGATTTTGCGTTCATTACCCAGACTGTGTGCATCTTCTATAACGCAGCATCACTTAACTTAAACATTAGCATATTAATTAGAAAATACGTAAAGATACAAAATATCATGTCATTTGTGATTCTTCTCAATTTCATAAAACCACTTCCACGTTTACGAGACCAAAATAATACGGTTTTATTTCGCATATTAAAAATAAAAATACAATGAACAACTCGTTTACAATATTTTATACGCATCTACGAATAATGGGATTTAATTTCAGTCCATATCACGTTAAAAAATCACTGCCATTAATGGAATTATAGTGGTCTAAAAACAATAGACACAACAACTTCGGATTTTTTATCAATTCCTTTGACGCCTTCCGTGGCAAACAAGTTAGTACCTTTTCAAAACATTCTAACTAACACCCCGCGTCTAATGGGCACCACATTCGATGTCGCCTTCAATAAGTCCTTCAATAAGAGAGAGATCACAACAACAAAAAAGTTGCAATTTGAATTTAGATCTAGACATTATAATTTAGAGGTCATGAATAAAAAAATACCCTAAAACGCTGTATAAAAATTACAGAAAAAAAAAACGTCGGATTTGACCATTTTGAAGTCCGTATTGAATAAAAAACACCGAGTGTGACCGTTCAGAACGGCTTGAAGAAGCGTATTGTCTACATAATCCTACGTATAACTACTGTCAGTCTTAGTTCAGTAATCTGCGATCTCGTGGGCGGCGACCGGAGCGGCGGCGACCTCAGAGGTGATCTCACATGTGATCTCGATAAACGCCTCGTTCTCTTGTTGCTCACGAAAAAATTTTGACAGCCGTTGTTTTTGAATATCATTATAACTTTTGTTTGTCAACCTTACTTCGTCTAAGAGTTTTAGCACAGCCTTATTGTTAGGCGACACTTTGTCCGCTTGTTTAAGGTCCACGAGAGCGTCGTCATAGTTCTTAAGGGCGTAATTCGCTTGCCCTCGCCTGTACAGAGCCTTTTCATTCCTTGGATCGATTTCTAGTACCTGAGAACAAATAGTCTTTATTAGATATCAAAAGCAATCATCATTGTTTGATATACATGTCTGGTAAGGTCTTAAAATAGGTATGAATATATCATAAGACACATTGACTTTTGGAAAAACTTGGTAGGAGTGAGAGACATTTTCGGTGTCGAATAATATTTGTTGCTGTTTCAAGTCAATTAGCGCCTAGTGCAAAAATAAAATAAAAAACACACTCGAGTTACTTTGAAAAGATTCTGAAACATTGACTTTAACCCAGTTATCATGTCTGATGACGCTAATAGTTCACAGTTGTTAGAAACAATTTTAGTAAACTAAACTTCTATATAATTATGATCTTTATTATTAATTTTATGTGACATAATGTTTAATTAAATAAACTAGGTTCTTCAAAATAAGAATTATTATACCTCAGTTCCCTCTCTGATATTAAGTAAATATTGTTATTTCTTAGACGATTCTTATTACATTGAGCCCTTGCCGCCTGTGATACAGGCATATAACATTGTTCTACCTAGATTATTCTATATATTAGACCAAGGAATGAATTAAATCTATACTAATATTATAAAGCTGAAGAGTTTGTTTGTTTGTTTGTTTGAACGCGCTAATCTCAGGAACTACTGGTTCGAATTGAAAAAAGAAAAAATTGGGTTGAATAGACTATTTATCGAGGAAGGCTTTAGGCTATATAACATCACGCTGCGAGTAATAGGAGCGAAGAAAAAATGGAAAATGTGGAAAAAACGGGGAAAATTATTCATCTTTGAGGGCTTCCGTTGCGTGCGCTGCGAAAACGGTTCAAGATACCAAAAAAATATGTAGGAAAGAATTATTCCTCTTAAAATTATCTAAAAAATGTCCGTGACAGTATATTTCTATCTTTTAAGATTAACTCACTAGAACCGTTTTTATGGTAATCAAATTTGGTCGAAAGGGATGAAAGTTTGTATTAAACTTTATCAATTTTAAACCGATCGGGCTGAGAGTTTCAAAATCTGGGTTAAAGTAACTATTCCACGCGGACGAAGTCGCGGACAGAAGCTAGTTAATTAAATACTTACCGCCGTACTGTATTGGACTGTTGACCTATAATCTTCTAACTTCATATAGCACGCTGCCATATTCAGGTAACATTGTGATACGTATGTTGTTCTTATTTCTTGTACTGTGAACAAATAATAAACTTCAATATATGTAATACTAGCGACCCGTCCCGGCTGTGCTGCCGGCCGTGCTGATATTATTAAATCAATAATATCAGCATTGCACCCGTGCGAAGTAATATATTATGCATTTATTATACATATAAACCATCCTCCATCTATTAAACCATCTATTAAAAAAAGCGCACCAAAATTCGTTACGTAGTTTTAAAGATTTAAGCATATATAGGGACAGACAGTTGGAAGTGACTTTGTTTTATACTATGTAGTGATGTTTTTTTTTTAAAACTTTATTAGCGACCCGAATTGGCAAAGTAAAATTTACTGATGTGCTCACGAAAATCGCTCTTGGACACTTTACTAAACATAGACTTTTCTACACTACTAATTACTTACTAATTACTTCTGGAAGAAGTTCGCAAACAGCAGGAACGTACTTTGTTTTATACTATGAAGAGATGAACACTAGTGGTACATAAGTGGACTTGTTACAAAAAGACATTCTTCATTTCTGATATGGTGTCAGGGGCGTGCGCTCCATATAGGCAATTAGGCTAAGCCTACCCTACCATAGCAACGGATAAATAAAACAAATGTGTTTATTGTAACTATGCAACAAAATAAAACAAAAATATTTAATAACTCATAACGCCTAGTATAATGCTAATAGCAACTTCTCGCCCGTGTGACGTATTTCAAACTTTGCTGTTCCTACGAAACGGTTGACATAGGCCACAATACGGAAAGCCTTATTTCAATTGATAAATTTATGCATGTGAGCAAATGTTCTTGTGTATGTAGGCCCATAATTTACACACATGTATAAATTATGGGCGTTTCTAGGCTCACTGGAGACCACTACGCGGGTCCTATTTGGTTCACCCCACAATTCAAGGACAAGTAGTAAAGATTTACTGTTTTAATGAATGGAAATCGCTTAACAGGGTTGCCAATTCGAGAATAATAATTTCCTTAATAACTTATAGATATAGTTAAAAAAAACGGGTTAGTATTATCAAAAGTATAAAATGTACAAAAGAAATGTTAAATTGTAATTAATAACCCTCTAAATATAATTTAAAAACCGCAAGAATTTTACTTTTCTCCCCAAATTTTCTCAAACTTAATTTGAGAATTTGGTTTAAGGGGAATTAGAATAATAAAATTGGCAACTCTGTTGATACAGTTGTCAATTTTGCCGGGTTATGATGGCATTACATGTCATCAACATGTCATTCTTAAATATTACGATAGGACAATGTTTTTTGGAAGTGTATTGATTGTCTTTTTAAATGATATTTTTGCAAGAAAAAGAGAAGCCATAGGTATTGTTTCATGTGACAAGCAATAATCGTTCGAATATTTTGTTGTTGAGTGTCATAGTGCATTGATTTCTAAGTAATTCGTTTTGAGTCATAGTGTAAATATTATAGTTTAGTTATTTGTTTACATACTTAAAAATGGTCCTAAATTGTGAAGTTAGTGCTGAAAATGTGTGTAGATTAAAAACAGTAAGTTTTCACAGCTATCGTATAATGATAAGATTCAAGTTGTTTCTAAAGGTAGATGTATACCCGAGTTACGAGAATTAACTCAAAAATAATTCATCTCGTACTCGTCATTTCAATCCTCAGAATTATGAAACAGATACCTAACTGGCTATGTGGTTGTGTACTGTGTATACACAAATTAAAATTATTTTGTTTTCTGTGCATTTTGTTCAATACTTCTAGAAACAGTAGTTTGTATCGTCAGAATATCGTGATTTGAATTTGGTGAGTTTTTAAAATTATAAGGTTCTCATCGTTCCGTATCGTGATTTCAACCCAGTATAATGTGGTGAGCTTTTTTTTGGACATTATGTGTCTGGCCTACCCTTACTCTAGAACCACTGCACGCCCCTGTATGGTGTATATAATAAAGAGTATTCTACTCTATTATATTTCTGTACCAGAAAATCTTCCTTAGTCAATTGTTTTATGATTTAAAAAAAACGTGTGTTCCAATCAGACTTGAGCATGATGGATTACGTAAAGTCATAAATTTAACAATTTAATGTATTACATTAAATTGAAAACTAAGTGTCTACTTATAATTCATAATATTGAATCTTTGGTACACAGAAACGAACCTAAGAATGTAAAAAAAAAAATTATATATCATCGGAAAATTGTAAACGCCGTAAGATTGTATAATATCGCGTGAAGTTATTTTTGTTAACTATATTTGGAAACTATTGAATTTGGATGGGATTTATTTTATACAAAACGATTTTTTCATAATATATCGAGTAATTATAATATAGATTTATTACTATCTTACGATAATATATCGAGTAATTATTACAATCTTACGAAAACTGTAATTTTCCATTGACATATCGCTGTTTCTATTCAAAAGTACCACATAAAAAACCATTATACCCAATATGTGATACTTTTCAATATAATCTGTATTTTTCTAATTTGATCTAATTTAATTTTTAAAGCGTAAGGAATTGGGTAAAAACTTATAAATCCGTCAGTCCGTCAGTTAGACTATCAAAAAATATTGGCGACGTTCTTTTCACACACATAAACAATAAAGACCGGCAAAAGCCAACGTGTCCCAAGTTTTTTGTAAATCTAACGTACGAGATAAATAAAATAATTATTTTTCTACCTAGGAAAATACCCTATTGTGACTTTTATGATGTAAATTTATCTAGAACTTCAATGTATGTTGAATAAATTTATAATATACCGCAAGAATGCGTTTTTCTAAAATGAAAATAACTAGCAATTGATTTGGCTCATATCGCATCGATTAGTCTGCTCTCAAAACGGTGAAGGAAAACATCGTGAGAGGTTTCCTCACGATGTTTTCCTTCACCTAAAATGTATGGCAGGCATGTCCTAAAACCAAAAACTCGAAGACATGTGACATTCACCAACCCGCACTGGGCCCGCGTGGTGGGTTAAAAAATATTATTATGCTTATGCATAGATTAGTTGTAAACCGAACTAGAATAAAAGGATCCTAATTTTATAGACATCTTATATGAATTAGAAGCTGTTATACCTTTATTCATTATATATTATATTATTGGATATCAATACTATAAAACATTAGGGGCGCTACACACACATTCGCGCATTTATCGGTATAGCCGGGAGGCAAAATGTATGTAAATGAAAGTTCGGGGAAAAAATTATGCCCATCGGGTTTTGGCGCACAAACTTCTAATACTGCCGAACCGATTGTGCCCGATTATGTGTGTAGCGGCCCTTACACGTCTAGACAAGGATAACGAGCATCATTAACCTACATTGTATATAAAATCTAGGTCATGCAGATCTGAAAAAAATGGTTCGACATCCTAATTTAGTACTCCTTTATTTAAAAGAAAAGGATTTTCTGCTTATTTTGCGTTATCTGATCTTATCATAACTTTTCTCATTTGACCACAGTGTGATCTAATTGATTTAATAATAAAAAAATAACAAATAGATATTAAATTAAAAAATTACGTTCAATACAATAATTCTGATCGCCTATTTGACCCAGTCGTTACAAAAACTCTTATTTGTAGAATTAATATAGCAATTTGTAATATGTAATTATTATATTATGCAAAACCTGTCATATTTATTCCTTGGAATAAAGAAGAATGGTTATTTTTGATCCAGAGTCCGACAGAATTGAGACCTATCGTATTTTTTGACATTTGAGGTAAAACAAGAATAGGTTGGTTTTTTTCTGCAGTTCACTGCAGTTGGTAACAAAGGGTCTGATGACGGGACCCATAAAGGTGGGTAGTGGCTCCCTTAATTGACTTCTATACACATCGTGTTTAAAAGTAAAAAGATTTCTCTTATATATTTTTTCAGACGACAAAAACTAGGACATGAGTGATTTCTATCGAATTTGGGTAAATCCTGTAAGAGCCGTGACCATTTCTCTTAATCTCACTGTTGAAAACAACCCTTACCTACTCAAGAAATGCAGTAGTATTTTTTATTCTTTATTAAGAGTTGATTTTTACAAAAACCATGTCATATTTGCTACCGCCTTTTCCCAATAGGGATGTTTCCTGAGTAAAAAATATATGATTATGTTTAGTCCGTCAGTTCGATTATAGAAAAATGTTGGACACGTATTTTTTCCTTTATCAAATCTATAACGTGAGTCTATAAGTGACGTCACACGAGTTTTCAACGCACTGTATCGTCTTCATTTTTTGTTTACGTGAAAAAAGAAAAAATACGTGACCAATATTTTTTGGAAATCTATCCGACGGACTAATTAGATTTTTTTAGTTAACTACCCTATTATAGCGGGGTCGGCTCTCAGTCTAACCGCACGCAGCTGCATACCATACATTTATTACAATGAGCCATCTGAACTCAGCCACCCAGGTACTCGATAACGCGATATCCCTTGACAAGATTGTGTCAAATTTCTAGCTTCTGGCTACCAGCAGTGATTGCCGGGGATGCAATCTACAAACAACAGCCGGGGTGTGCTTTTCAAGGCTCAGGTATCTCAGTATGTAATTATTGGTCACCCATCCACGGTCTGAACGCTTTGCTTAACCTTGGAGATCGACCTAGCTGGCTGTGATTATATAGCTATGAGCGCCTGGCATCACCAGAAAAAAATATAAAAATAACTAATGCCAGCCAAAGGCTTCGCTCGCGTGAGTGTGCTATTCCTGACTATAAATCTGTGCCAAATTTCATCCAGTCACTCAGCTGTTCTGGCGTAATTGATCCATACATCAATTGTTAATTTATGTTGGACTTTTTATGATTGTATTTTTATCATTGTCATTTTATTTATTGTGATTTTTACCTAAACTGTTTTTTAATTAATTTAATTTTGTGGTGATTTACTCAACTTATTTGAATTATTTTATTGTAAGTTTTAAGTATTCTTTGAAGCGCGTGATTAATATTTTTCCTGTTTTCTGTGAATAACGCTGTTGATTACATAATTATTAATTTTGTATTGTATATTGTATATGTAATTTAAAATTAAATCCGAAAAAAGTACAAATAACTCATTTATGAAAGAAAATACATAGTAAGATTAATAACTCACTCTGTTCCTTCGTATCAACGTCCTTGACTTCTTCTATCCTAAACAACGCGTGTTCCAAGTATCTGAGGCACTTGCGGTACTTCCTAACGGCTGCCTTGTATTTACCCTCGCCAAAGTAACAGTTGCCGGCGCTCTTTACATCTCTTATACACGATATTAATTGTTCTACCTGGAATTAAATCATTCATCAAATCAATTTTACCCTAGTAATGATTAAGTCAGGTTTTGATTTGACTGCTCGACGCGTCTGCGGCGAAGAAAACCAATCAGCGTCCTCCGTTTAAGTCAAAGAAGCATTATACGGCGAAATCGTTAAAACAAGTTTTGTCTAATCATGAGTCTGTGAGACTGTGACACGGGAGCATCGTTTTTTTTTAATGAGACCGCTCGCAGTTCAGCAGACTAAGGCTGGTTACTACTGGTAACTGGACTATACGGGAGCATCGAAGCTCAGTGAAACTATTTATTACTGAGAACCCACCGCGGCCTAAAAGTATGCAAATTTCCCTTTTTGCTTGTTTCTTCTTTAAATTTCCCTGAAACCGAATCTATCTTCAGCCACATCATGAAATGGAAAATTCAGCACAGACGTCTCAATAGGGAATGTGCACGGCGTAGACTATGCCATCTAGTGTTGCAAATCTGAAACTTTTGCATTGTGAATATTTGACCTGTGCTGCCTACTTACTGCTTACATACTTCCTGCACTCTCCTTTTAGAGGAACGTGCACGAAGTAGACTGTGCCATAAGGGAACGTGCAGAAACTAGGCACAGACGCGTCAATGTCAAGTATATTTTACTTATAAGTCTCAAATTTGCAACACTAGATGGCACACTCTACTTCGTGCACGTTCCTCTAAAAGGAGAGTGCAGGAAGTATAGGTGGCAGCACAGGTCAAATATTTACTACGTAAAAGTTTTAGATTTGCAACACTAGATGGCATAGTCTACGCCGTGCACGTTCCCTATATCAAGTATTCATAACTTAAACGTTGCAATTTTGCGCCACTAGATGGCAATGTCTACGCCCGACACGGTCTACTAATCGGACTGTGTAGGCCGATGGCAGCACAGAAGTGTGATTGTCAAGTATTTATAACTTAAAAGATTCGAATTTGCGCTACTAGATGGCACTGTTCACAACCGGCTAGTTCCTTTTCAGAGTCTGTAGGCCAATAGGTGGCAGCTCAGAAGTGTGATTGTCAATTTATAACGCAAAAGTTTAAAAATGCAAAGCTAGATGGCATTGTCTAAGCCGTGCACGTTCATGACACATACAGAAACATTCGTTTATCGCCCTTTCTATTAGTGAAAACCGTATCAAAACAAACTTGAAGCAGAAAGCAATTTTGTTTTACAGATAAAGATTTTAGTTAGTTGTAGGTACCATAATATTTTCATCCCTGTAATCATCAGGGTACTCGGGCAGTTTGTCAGCGCTGCCATCTCGACAGCCGACGTCCCAGTCACTGGTTATAATCTCACCGCAGTCTTCGATCACACATTCCTGTTAAACACAAAGAAACAAAACGTCATATCATTCTTTTTTAAACCAATTTGACAGTTCCAAGAATATATTTTTTAATTTTAAGACAAGACGCACGGCATATGCGCCAACCCATATGCATAAAATTAGCAATACTTTCATAGTGCGTACAGCTAAGGAGAATAGTAATTTGAGTGAATTCCATGACAGAGTCTGTATTTCCTGATAACTACAAAACCTGGGGATCTTTAAATCAAGATCTTCTAGGCAAGCGTGCTCCATCGAGCATATCAATCAATAAATCATAGTTTTTAGTCGATTCGGTTCGATGATAATATTGATCGCCTAAAATTGTGCCAGCGGATTCACTCGCTTAAAAGTAAAAAATAACCCTACACTACAGGGATGGTCAAATTCGGTCAATTCCGGATCAAATATATCCTATGAACCTAATCCAGGCCAATCCAGGCCAGGTAATGCAAATCCAGCTGTTGAAGCAAGAATTATTAAAAAAAGGCTCGTTTTTTTTACATTGCAAAACTTTTTGCCGCTGTTTTGCTGCTGTTGCCGTAAATTGCTAATTGCCAATCATTGACCAATTTTCTTCCCGTTAAAATGCACCTTAATAACAGGATACAGTGCCACTTCTTAAAAAATAAAACTTTTTTTGTATGAAATATGTTATAATATTTCATACAAAAAAGTAAAATATTCACGAAAGTGATTGCATGGAAGACAAACGCGCAGTCTCCGAAGTAATGCTGTATATCGTGGTGTTTAACTATTTCTCATATTATAACCAGAGTCTCTCTCATTTAAAAAAGCATCGATTACCAACATACCACCGTGGGGCGGCAATTCTTTCCGTCTCCATATTCAAATTTACAAAATGAATATCATTTATCGATCTTAAATGCGATTTTGAATTTGATAATGTCACACCTCCTTCGTTTCATTATTTTTGTTTCTTCTTTAAATAGTAAAAAAAAAAAACATTTAAAAAAGCATCGATTACCAACATACCACCGTGGGGCGGCAATTCTCTCCGTCTCCAAATTTCTGTATCTCCTTTACGATACCAATACCCGCCATTACTTCTCCGAAGACGACGTTGATACCGTCCAAGTGGGTGCACGGTACTGTTGTGATGCAAAACTGGGATCCATTTGTGTTAGGCCGTCCGCTATTGGCCATACTTAGGACCCCTGGATCATGCTACAAGTGAAATATTGAGGAATTATTTTTCTGGGATAATTTACTAGTACGTTCTTGAGTGGGATGCCATTCTACAGTCTGTATTTCCTGATAGCTACAACATCCAGTATACTTGGTGTTAAATTAAAGGATCGAATTCGAAACACGATACTGCGCTCAAAAATACAGATCGTTAATGTGGCTCAGAAGGCTGCCCAGCTTAAATGGGACTGGGCTGGACATGTCTGCCGTATGTTCATCGAGCGGTGGGCCTATAAAACTCAGCTGGTGCCCTAAAATCGCGAGTCGGAGCCGCGGCAGACCACGAAGGAGATGGCGGGACGACTTGGACGTCTTCCTTGGGAATTGGCAGGATGTGGCACAGGATCGGGAAAAGTGGAAGGAGTGCAGGGAAGCCTTTGCCCAGCAGTGGGACATTTCAGGCTAGCTATAATAATAATAATACAACACCCCAGGTAGGTTGTATTATTTAAATCAAAACTGAATGAGGAACATCTGACCAAGCGCGCTCCACCGTCAACCTTACCATACGCGAGCCTATTGCGATAAAATAGTAACGAAATATATTCGAAAACTGGTGCTTGTCATGTGATCCCATTTGAGTGAGATCTGACTACTAGTATTTGAGTTATGCCTAACAATGCGTGACTTTGACTACATTGATAAATAATGTTCTCATTCTCTCTTCTCGATGTAAAATTGTTAAGTTTGTAACAAAATGTAACCAGTAGCGCCATCTATGATAGTTATGTCTGTACTATATAATTTGAAATTTGAATAAAAGAAACAGTTGTTGTCAAGCTATCACCGTGTATCATTATAGGTTATGTGCCTTAGCTCGTTTTTTAGTGAATTTTGGTAGAAAATATAGTGCAAAATGTCGTCAAACCTTATTACAAGCATTAATAAGCTTATAGGCAGAGAAAATTATGAAGATTGGGCGTTTGCCGTGGAGAACTACCTCATATTGGAAGGTCTGCAACAATGCATCAACACCAGCGGAGATCCAAACGATGCCAAAGCAAAAGCCAAGATAGTCCTAACTATAGATCCCAGTTTATTTGTGCACATAAAAAGTGAAACAACTGCAATGGGGCTATGGCAAAAGCTGAAGAAGCTATTTGATGATAATGGCTACACGAGGCGCATCGGGTTGCTACGGAACCTCATTTCTATTCGTCGAGAAAATTGTGAAACAATGTCTCAATATGTAACTTCGCTGCTAGAAACAAGTCAACGATTGAATAATACGGGTTTTAAAATCAGTGACGAGTGGACTGGCTCATTATTGCTCGCCGGATTGCCTGAAAAGTTTGAACCGATGATCATGGCAGTGGAACATTCGGGCATTGAATTGACAGCCGACGCCATTAAATCGAAATTACTCGACATGGAAGATAATTGTGAGGTTGGTACTAGTTCAACACAGAGTGCATTCGCGTCGAAAGGTTGGCAAAACAGAAATAAAAACCAATCGCTTAAGCATAGACAAACGTCAACTTCATCACAAAATGACAAATCAAATGTCAAATGTTTTAAATGTAAAAAATATGGCCATTTTATGAACAAATGCAAAAATACTCCAACAGGAAAAGAATGTAATGCATTCAGTGCTGTATTTCTTAGCGGTAACTTCAATCAAACGGATTGGTATGTTGATAGTGGTGCCAGTTGTCATCTAACCTCGAAAAAAGACTGGTTGTTGAACACAACAAATCAACACCAGGTGCAAGAGATAATCATCGCCAATAAAACCAGAATTTCTGTTGAAGGTTGTGGAGATGTACAAATATGCACAGTGGTTGGAGATACCCAATACGTGAACACAGTGATGGGAGTATTATATGTGCCGAATTTAGCTACGAATTTGTTATCAGTTAGCAAGTTAATTAGCAAAGGAAACAAAGTGACATTTGATGAGAAGCACTGTTATATTTATAACCAAAAAGGTGAGCTGGTAGCTACTGCAGATTTGGTTGGAGGTGTATATAAGTTGAGAATCAAACAAGTAGATTGTTTGTTGACTTCAGTGTCCGGAAGCGTGTGGCATAGAAGATTTGGTCATCTTAACAGCAAAGATCTTAATTTGATGAAAGATGGTGCTGTAAAAGGAATGTCATTCTTGGACAAGGCTCAGGTCAGTAAGGCAAACTGTATAGTGTGCTGCGAGGGGAAGCAAGCCAGGCTGCCGTTCAATCATGTTGGCAACAGAGGCAAGGAACTTCTTGAGGTTGTACACGCAGATATTTGTGGGCCTATGGAAGCCAGATCTATTGGAGGCAAGAAATATTTCCTATTGTTTGTCGACGACTATAGTCGAATGGCTTTTGTATATTTCTTGAAGACAAAAGATGAAGTATTCTCACAGTTTAAGGCATTCAAGACACTAGTAGAAAATCAGACTGGTAGGAAGCTGAAAGTGTTCAGGACAGATAATGGTAAGGAATTCTGCAATAAGGAATTTGATAAATTCTTGGAATTTGCTGGAATCATACATCAAAAGACTTGTCCTTACACACCGGAACAGAATGGCTTGTGCGAGCGATTTAACCGAACAGTGGTTGAAAAGGCTAGGTGTTTGTTATTCGATGCAGGATTGCCTAAACGTTTCTGGGCAGAAGCAGTGAACACTGCAGTTTATCTGCGAAACAGATCAATCGCATCAGGGTTGAATAACAAGACACCCATGGAAGTTTGGACCGGAGCTAAACCAGATGTCAGTAATCTACGTATCTTTGGGAGTAAGGCCATGGTACACATTCCAAAAGAAAAACGGTTGAAATTGGACAGAAAAGCAGCTCAGTATATTCTTGTCGGGTATTCAGATAATGTGAAAGGTTACCGAGTTTACAATCCCAACAATGACACAATAATAATTGCAAGAGATATTGTTGTGATTGAGGAGGGGATTGAACAGAAGCAAGATATAATACATGTCGACATTAGTGAAAATGTTGAAGACAATATCCCATTGGTAATGGAAGGGGAAGAATGTACCCAAGAAGTGGGGGACATGAAGCACAACACTACATTGGAAGATCAGAAGCAGAATAAATGTGATAGTTCTGATAAGGAGGACTTTGAGGATTGCAAGGAGGAGATGACAGGGCCTGAACCAGCAGAGCCTGGCCAAGATCATGAGGATCATGAGTATCATCCAAGCCGAGCTTCCAATGGAGCTACCAACTAAGCGTAATCGCAGAAAACCAGATTGGTATAGAGCTAATTATGTGTGTGGCGGTCAAAACAGTGACATAAGTGCCGGTGAAATAACAATAGATGAAGCGTTGAATGGGCCAGAAAGTGAGCAGTGGAAATTAGCGATGCAAAGTGAATTTAAATCATTCCAAGAAAACGATGCCTGGGAATTAGTAGATATTCCAACAAATGCCACAATTGTACAATGTAAGTGGGTTTTTAAACGCAAATTAGATGGTGAAAATAAAGTTAGGTATAGAGCCAGATTGGTTGCTAAGGGCTTCACCCAAAAGTCAGGCATTGATTTTGATGAATGTTTTTCACCTGTTGTCAGACACTCAACTTTAAGATTGCTATTCGCATTAGCAGTTCAGCTTCATTTAGATATATGTCACTTAGATGTCTGTACTGCATTTTTAAATGGTTACTTAAATGAAAAAGTTTATATGATGAAACCAATAGGTTTTCAGGATAATAATGATGATGTAAACAAGGTTTTGAGATTGAAGCGTGCTGTTTATGGCCTGAAACAATCAAGCAGGGCATGGTATCAAAGAGTCGATGAATTGTTACAATCCTTGGGTTACAAAAAATCTAAACTTGAACCATGTTTGTTTACAAAAATAGATGGCAATGTAAAGATAATCATAGCATTATATGTTGATGATTTCTTTGTTTTTTCAAATAGTGAACAGGAAACTAGTTTGTTAAAGGAAAGTTTGTCGTCTAAGTTTAAAATTAAAGATTTAGGATGTGTCCAAAATTGTTTGGGAATGAGAGTAGTTGTAGACAAAAAGAATGGTACTATAACTTTAGACCAAGAAAAGTATATTGAAGAGTTATTGTTAAAATTCAATATTTTAGATAGTAAGTTTGCAGAGACTCCTATAGAACCTAAACTGAATTTGACTAAAAGTGAGAATTGTGATAAAAAGTTACCTTATCAGCAATTAATTGGTTCACTTATGTATATAGCTGTACTCACACATCCCGATATTGTTTTTTCTGTTAACTTCTTAAGCCAGTTTAATAACTGTTATAATGAGGAACATTGGGCCTATGCTAAAAGAGTGCTAAAGTACTTAAAGAAAACTAAAACATTCTGTTTAAAATATTCAGCTAATGGTAATAATAAATTGGAAGGTTTTGTAGATGCGGACTGGGCAAGCAATACCATTGATAGAAGATCCTATACTGGATATTTTTTTAGACTGTCAAATGGTGCAATATCTTGGGAAACCAAGAAGCAGGTTACTGTAGCTTTGTCTAGTACCGAAGCAGAGTACATGGGCATATCAGAAAGTTGCAAAGAAGCAGTGTATTTGCAAAATTTGTTACGTGAACTGACTAGTGAATCTTATCCTATACCAATATATAATGACAACCAGTCAGCCCATAAGTTGTCTGCTAATCCCATTCATCATAAAAGATCCAAACATATAGATGTGCGGTACCATTTTTGTAGGGAGAAAGTTGCTGATGAAATTGTAAAACTTAAATACTTATCTACCTCAGAGATGCCTGCAGATCTTCTGACTAAGGGTTTATGTAAAATTAAACATTACAGTTTTTTTAGAAATGTTTGGTTTATTTGATAAAAAATAATATAGATTTTGGTTTGTTACAAAATATTATTATATAGATATATGCTGATATTTGATGAGTATAGTATGGTAATTGTTTACACCTAAAATTTTGTTAAGTGGGGGTGTTAAGTTTGTAACAAAATGTAACTAGTAGCGCCATCTATGATAGTTATGTCTGTACTATATAATTTGAAATTTGAATAAAAGAAACAGTTGTTGTCAAGCTATCACCGTGTATCATTATAAAAATTAAAAAAATAAGTACAACCGACTTCTAAACAAAAAAAAAAACACGAAGTATAAAATAACTTTAATTTTGGAAGACGGTGTTAAAGAAACAAAGAAACAACCAAAAACACCGACTTCCGAAATTAAAGTTATACTTACTTATTACTATTACGTATTACTTTTGTGTTTTTTTTTTTGTTTAGAAGTCTGACTTTTAGGTTGTTCTTTTTGGTTTGTAATTTTTTGTAAAAAAAAATTTTTAACTTATTAATAGAACATAGATAACTTGTTACCTTTAATCTAAAGTTTTCATCTTCAAATACAGGTCCGTATATACTCTCACCGCCGCTTCCATCGCCGTTGATTATATCACCACCTTGGATCATAAATTGTGTGACCGCTGAAAAAACATAAAAACATTAGTAAAATGATTAAAACACAGATATCCCGACTATGTTCGGCGACAAATAAATTTGCATTAGCTGTCAATGACCCACCTACATTTACTGACATACTTTTATTTTAAAAACGGAAACAAAGATAATATAAGTAAAGCTAAACGAAAGCTTTACTTTATACACCACTAGCAGCGGCCGGCGGTTTCACCCGCATAGTTCCCGTTCCCGTGGGAATATGGGGATAAAATATAGCCTATGTCACCCGGGGATAGTGTAGCTTCCAAACAGTGAAAGAATTTTTCAAATCGGTTCAGTAGTTTCGGAGCCTATTTAAAACAAACAAACAAATATTTCCTCTTTATAATATTAGTATAGACTAGCTTCTGCCAGCGACTTCGTCCGCGTGGTATAGTTACTTTACCCCCCATTTTGAAACTCTCAGCCCGATCGGTTTAAAATTGACAAAGTTTCATACAAACGTTGATCCCCTATTTTATCCCCTTGGGGGTAGAATTAATTAAAATCCTTTCTTAGCGGATGCCTACGTCATAACATAGGTAGATGCATGCCAAATTTCAGCCCGATCCGTTCAGTGGTTTGGGCTGTGCATTGATAGATCACTATGTGTGTGAAATATGTACAACTTACAACAAAAAAAGAAATGAAAGTAAAGCTGAAATGCCTGTGCAAAATTATATTATAATAATCTATACCTACTTCACTTAAAAATAAATACCTATAACTACGTATAACTAATTAATAAAATAACTACTAATTAATAAAAGTATCTACGCTTTTACCTACTTAATAATAAAAAAACAGAACATAAATTAGCTAAACTAACCTATCGGTATCTAAAAATCTATGCTCCTACTTCTACTACTACTTCACCTAAAAAGAAATAAAATTGAAACTATTAATCATTTGTAATTTGAACGAATATTTAAACATTACCAAAATCTATACTTATAATAAATCTGTAGAGAGGTCAATTCTGTACAAGGAATATATTTTCAAAATAACTATCAGGGGGTGATTAGTGATCGATACTGGTGCCAAAAATGCAATCAGTTAAATTTTTGTCTGTCTGTCTGTCTGTCTGTCTGCCTGTATGTTCTTTATAGAAACAAAAACTACTCGGCCGATTTTAACGAAACTTGGTGCAATTATTCTTCATACTCCTGGGCAGGTTATAGTATACTTTTCATCACGCTACAATCAATAGGAGCAGAGCAGCGAAGGAAAATGTTGGGAAAACGGGATCACATAGTGATCTATCAATGCACAGCCCAAACCACTGAACGGATCGAGCTGAAATTTGGCATGCAGGTAGATGTTATGACGTAGGCATCCGCTAAGAAAGGATTTTGATTAATTCTACCCCCAAGGGGATAAAATAATGAACGTTTAAGATGAACGTTTGTATGAAACTTTGTCAATTTTAAACCGATCGGGCTGAGAGTTTCAAAATCGGGGGTAAAGTAACTATTCCACGCGGACGAAGTCACTGGCAGAAGCTAGTAACTAATAAGTACCTATTTTATAAAATAGCAACAAAAGTTACACAAAAATAATCACAATAACATCTTACAGCATGATTCAGTATTAAAGCGCGACGGTACGATGGCTTATTATTGTATTCACGTATAAGTTTGGTGTTTCTATACCGATTTCTATCATTCTTTTTTTATTGAATAGGTAATAATGTTAACTTTTTTAAATTAGGGATGAGTGACAGTATTATAAACGTAACAGTAAACAAATATAATCAGAAAGCTCCGAACTGCTAAGCTATCGGGAGTTACACGTGTTATTGTGAGTCAACCATAAAAGATAGAGATATGCTGTTTCAGGATATTTTTTAGATAAATTTATGTAGAACATTTCCGTAATAGGTACATGGTTTCTATGTAACTTTAACCATTAAGGCTACACACGCGACGGAAGCTTAAAAAATGGAGTAACTTCTCCCGTTTTCCCAACATTTTCCTTCACTGCTCTGGTCCTATTGATTGTAGCGTGATGAAAAGTATACTATAACCTGCCCAGGAGTATGAAGAATAATTGCACCAAGTTTCGTTAAAATCGGTCGAGCAGTTTTTGTTTCTATAAAGAACATACAGACAGACAGACAGACAGACAGACAGACAGACAAAAATTTTACTGATTGCATTTTTGGCACCAGTATCGATCACTAATCACCCCCTGATAGTTATTTTGAAAATATATTCCTTGTACAGAATTGATCTCTCTACAGATTTATTATAAGTATAGATAGAAGATATAGATAGATGATCTTTCATTTTCCAGCAATAAAAAAATGTATTTTTAAAACTCCTATGAAGATATTATTACAGAAAAATTAATTATATAACTTCATTGCTTATTTATCTGACGCCTACCATCGTCGAACTCAGCACTTCAAAATTAAAACAGCCAAAGTGTAGAACTTGTCTGTACTCGAGAAGCATCTCAATTCGTTTATTGCAGTCCATAATATACGCATACAGTTGATAAATTAATATAAATAAATAGAAACAATTATTAATTTTAGATTATAATTTTAGTGATAAAATGCAAATATTTTATAACAAATTATTGTGAATTATATGATTTGATACTAATAAATGTATTTTCGTCTCTCGTTTTCGTCGTATTCCAAAAATGTAAATGGATTTTCAGCGGCATAAAACCTTATTTTTGTTACAAAAAAGAAATGCAGTTAGGTACTAACTTTGTAGGGATAATATTCTATGATGTACTAGATAGTGTGTAATATTATTATGCACGTGTGTGTTATAGTTCGGTTTATGGCCCTAAGAACGACGTAATAAGGCTCACTTTACGTGTAAGTGTGTTGAAAATTATATTTATTATTGTTTTGTCGTTTACCAGCAGCGCCCCGCGGTTTCACACAAAATGTTACTTTTGAGTTGAAGCTGTTTTGCTCATTAATATTCTTGCTTGTTTATTATTTTTAGGGCTATAATTTTGTAAATGTATATTTTTTTCATAGAAATAAATGTTATTTAGTTTAGTTTTTATTTCTTGAAATATTGAGCTAAATGTGTGTTTGGAACTTCTTTGATAAAACCATTTTCAATTACGTTAAGCTCATAGCAAATTTCGGAAATAGGACCCACAGTAGCTAATTGTGACTTAAATTGTTAATTTAATTAATAAAACAACTACTTAGCGATCTAAAACTAAGCTTATTTTTGTATCGACACAAAAACGCTTTGTTTTTTTTCTTGGACATCTTGAGTGTATTATAACCTATTTATAAATTTTGCTTTTTTAGTACCTATAGCAGCGCGTCGCTTTTTCTTCCGCGTAGTTCCTGTTCCCGTGAGAATACGGGGATAAAATATAACCTATGTTACTCGCTGATATTAAATTAATGGGTCCAGAAGTTTTTGAGCAAAAAATTTTTCCTCTATATATTACTAGCTGAACCGGCAAACGTCGTTTTACCACGTAAAAAAAATAGGAGGATGAAAAATAGATGTCTGATTCGCCACCCTAGCCAATATGCATGCTAAGATTCACGAAAATTGGTCGAGCCGTTTCGGAGGAATTCAACCACAAACACCGTGACGCGAGAATTTTATATTAAGATTAACCATAATATTATTATATAGAGGAAAGATTTTTCGCATCTTCTCGTTCGCTCATACATATATCGTGGACCTCATCAATAGTTTTTCGCCACCCTCTATCGAGGTCAAATGCTGATTGTTGAAAAAAACTTTGTCTTGTGACTCGTTTGCCAGAACAATATACATTTATGTATTCCGCAAAAATCATAAAAGCGTAGGCGCACTAAAAAACATCTTACTTTAGACGTGGCCGGCGTCCATTGTTAAGAATACATTTATTAAAAGATATGAAAGATAGAACTATTTAATAGAGAATGTTATACATATAAGATCATTTGGTTTTCTATAAAGTGCAAAATAACTTTAATTTCGGAAGTCGGTGTTCAAAAAACGAAAAAGCAACCACAAACACCGAGTTCCGAAATTAAAGTTATTTTGCACTTTTTTGATTTTTTGTGTAGAAGTCGGTTGTATTTTTTGTAAAAAGTTTTTTATTTTTCACTTTTTAGTGGTACCTACACCCCCTCCCCTCCCCCCACCTAGACGAACCAATCACATTGGTGTAAAAAAGCACTGCTCCTTTGCAGAGTACACTAAGAGGTCGTCAATGTAGACAATGTAGATATTTTTTTTAGATTTTTCGAAAACCGCTTGGTTGATTTCGATAAAATTTTCATGGGACCATTTGGGAAGTATACCCTTTCCAACAAATAAAGAATTTTTCAAATCGGTTCACAAGCGACGGAGTTATGCGCGAACAATAAAAAAAAAAAAAAAAAAAACATACAAACATCCGAATTGAGAACCTCCTCCTTTTTTAGAAGTCGGTTAAAAAGTATTTTTAAAGACTTGCTGTACCATTTTACGCCTGTCCCGCAGGAAGCTTTTAAGATTTCCTATAGAATTCTTATCCTAAAACCTAACGTCATACCGCAAAGCTGCTGAAATAGAATTAATTTCATGTAATGATTTAGTGAATAAGTCGTTGGTGAGTCAATAAATAAATAAATACCAACTTATGCGCTGCTAACGCCAATGCAGTAGAAGTGAAGAAGTATAGATTCAGTAAACTTGATGGCTCGACGAAGAAGAATATGAATCAAGACGTCTCATTGATATTTACCTTTGTGAAACCGCGTTCCTTTAAAATGTAATGGTTTCCCATTGCTGCTGACACCCTTTTCGCCCGTACAAAGCGCTCGAAAATTCTCCGCTGTTTTTGGCACCACGTCGCTCCTTAACTTTATAACAATGCGCCCGGCTGAAACAAGACAAACAGACCTTAGTCAATTAAAAATAAAAATCAACGCTGTGGCTCTGTCTAGCACACCAGTCCTTTTTTTGGATGGAAAATCATCAAATGACTTCTCTCGCTCTGGGCGGAGCGGGAGGGAGTGTCAGGCTCTTACTGACTAAAACCCACCCGTGATCCTTCTTGTGCCCTTTGCGTTCCAGGGCCGCGCTGACTCTTTCGAACAAATTCCGCAACCCTAGCAGGCACTGACCCTATGGGGCCCCGTCTTCGTTGCTGGCAGCTCTTTGAGGCACGCGTGGAAAACGACACGCCGTCGACCAGGGCTTAGTTGCTATCGGATGACAAGCAACCCATAGAAATATCTACACGACTACCAGCTTCGCGCCTCGATGCGCGAGTCAGACTCGCACTTGTCTGGTTTATTTAATAATTGCGGAAGTTTTTTATGATATCCCTTTATAGTAAAATACTCCTTTTCTTTCTATTTTCTTTATATCAATCCTGACAAGAAAAAGCTTTTTGATGGTTCCGTCTTAAAACCTGTAAAGAACCTTTAATGACTGATGTGGAACAAAAATACACTCGCAGTGAATTTCCATATTCTTCATGAATGAAACTACAAAAACAAGGTGGACAGTTAGGTACAAATTGATGTTATGTTATGCAAGTTATTCATGATTGTGCTCCACAATGGCAATTACGACGTCACGTTGCCTGCAACTTGACCTTGTGTCACTGAATAGTCCGTAGGTGAATACATCAAGCCATGTCCTGCATTCACACCTGCGCCGTTGCGTACTTGTTCGATATTTTATTCCACCCTTGACCTATATTATATATTTATCAAAATGCTTTGGCTTTTGTTTTATGGTATTCAGTCAAGGTCAACCTTATAAATTTGTAGGCGTTAAACCTTGTAGGCTTGTACTTAGATAGAAACGAGCTATACCCTGCAGTGGGTGATTCTGGGTTTAGTCTATACTCCATTATCTATTTAGATAATGAATTTTATCAATAGAAGAAACCTTAACTTAGCTATGCCTCCAACAGTGTAAAAAACGTATCCTGTAAACATTTCAGCGTGTTTACTTACGTAGGTGAAGTGTACACGAAGTGAGCTGATATTCCGTACAACAAGCATGAAGGAATGACAGTTCACAACCTTGACAGCCAATCAAGAGGAGCCAATAGTTTAGGGAATGGTTCAAAAGATATTGTGCTTTGGTGGGTCACTTTTGCCTTATGTTATATGGCACAGTATAGTAATATGCCACAAGCAGGACAGGCGTAAATCTGTTGAGACGCATGGCACAGTATAGATGAGCAAACAAAAGAGGCAATCAGGACTGCATTCCGCACGTGGACATGGCCTCTCCTACATCACCTCGTACTTAGCTTTCCGCACCCAACCTGTAGCATACAACATTTTAAAGTCGATTGTTCACCCAGCTGGGAGGCGTCTCACGCTACTCTTGCTGATACAAACAATCGATCAATGGGATTTTCTCAGGTTGAAAGTTGATGTAGAGTAATCGATGCATTTGGATGATTCAAAACGAGTACTAGTTCATAATAGCCAAGTAATGTATGTATTTCGTAAAATGTTTAAGTGCAACCTGTTACCGCGTCATCCTCTGTTTCAAAGCTGACCTTCCGTAGTTTTCTGCGCGCTACCTTTCTCATCTAATCGTTACTACATCGTGGATCCAGTAGTTGTATTACTGGATTTTAAGCATTAATTTAATGCTTGCAATGTGACTTGTGACCTGAAACACAGGTTTTATAAACCTAGCTCAGGAAAGTCGCCAATTATACATAACTGTAGGTTTAAAATAAATTTTCCATAAGTCCATAAATATTGATAATTTAGTTATACACATAGTTATTTGTTGGATACTAGCATAATTATTTATTTAAGGTAACTTGTGACTATTAATATGTAATTATATTAAGTAAAAAAATAATAAAGATTATTATTTATTTCATTTATTTATTTTTTGTACATACTCGTTACATCTATACTTATAATAAATCTGTAGAGAGGTCAATTCTGTACAAGGAATATATTTTTTAAGCTTCCGTCGCGTGTGTAGCCTTAATGGTTAAAGTTACATAGAAATCATGTATTACGGAAATGTTCTACATAAAATTATCTAAAAAATATCCCGAAACAGCATGTCTATCTTTTGTCAATTTTAAACCGATCGGGCTGAGAGTTTCAAAATCGGGGGTAAAGTAACTATTCCACGCGGACGAAGTCGCTAGCAGAAGCTAGTTTTTAAATATTTCTATAAAAAAAATTAAAAAAAAAACATTTAAAAATATAAAAAATAGTAACCCACCGGTATCGGGAACAGGGTCCAAGCTACCGGTGGTCAGGGCTCCAGAGAGAGAAACCTCCTAACTATGCGGGCCGTGTCAAGAAGCACTGCTTTCTGGATCAAGCCCTTGATCCAGCTGCCCAACGAGAGCCTCATAAGATGTTGGTCGAGGCTCTTGGCAATTATGCCATTGGCCGTCACGACTATCGGCACAATGACTGCTGTGATCACATCCCACATCCACAACCTCGCGAGCCAAGTCAAGGTACTTCGATTGTTTATCTTTCTCAGCCTTCACGAGGTTCTCGTCATGCGGGACTGCTATATCAACAATCATTGCGCGACGCTCTAGTCGGTCTATCACCACTATGTCAGGCTTATTGGCAACAATAGTCCTGTCAGTGATGATAGACCGATCCCAATACAATGTGCAATTGCCATTTTCGAGAACTGGGTCGGGCACATACCTATAGTACGGTACTTCCGATTCCACAAGATTGTATTTAAGGGCAAGTTGCTGATGGATAATCCTGGCTAAAAGGTTGTGCCTGTGCAAATAGTCTCCGTTAGCCAGACTAGAACAACCGGAAATAATGTGGCGGATGGATTCCCCCGGCCGGTGACATGCCCGACATAAACATATGTCAATCGTACCGTCCTTCACAATGTATTTCCGGTAGATGTTCGTCATCATAACTTCGTCTGTAATCGCACAGATAAAACCTTCGGTTTCCCCAAAGAAGTCACCAAAACGCAGCCAGGCCACGGACGCTAGAAAGTCTACATCGGGCCCATGTAAGACCCGATAAAAGCTCCCGTGAAGCTCCTTGCTCTGCCATATTTATTTTATTATTTATTAAAGTCTTTAATGATTTGGCAGTGAGTGACAAATGATGTGCCTGGTCAGATTTGCGTCCTAAAGAGCTACATATGTGGCATTTTAAACATAAGTCCCTCAATCACTAGATACATTGATTTTAAGTATTTTAAAACCATATTTTGTCTTATAATGAATTATCATCCCCTGCGTTTTTCTTCAGCCATTATGATTTTTTAATAAAATGCACTCCTTTTTGGTTAAACCCAGTGTTTATCATTTTTTATCATTGTAGTAAAGAAATCTGTGTCACTGGTTACAGTTGCAATAACCTTGCATTAAATTGTAAGTTTTATCTGTAGGTAACAAGAAAGATTTTTATCTTTTGAAGTGAAAACTTCTTTAGCATTGTTGTGATTTGAAAGTTTATGAAACGAAAAAGCAGCAGTAAAAGAGACAGACACATAAATGCATGTGTCTGTCTCTTTTTACTGTCGCTTCGTCTCATTCTCTTGAAGCCAAATTTTTTGAAGATTTCACTTATACCAGGTGTGGATTGCACACATGAATTTTTTTATATAAAGTTTTATGAACTATCTTATAGTAACTGTAGTGACCACAGCTGTTCTGGCTCTGTCTCGCACACGAGTTCCAGCAATATACTGAGTGATAGCCGTTTTATGCAGATAAGGCGCCTAGTCTGTAACCTATCTTGCATTTTGTTGAAAATAAAAAAAAATTACATAAAAAGTCCTAGTCAAGGCCTATAGCCTGGTTTAGGTGATTGATCTTGCCATATTATAATCACATGAATCATATATTTTTTTTTTTTTAATAAAAAAAATCCACAATTAATCAATCCAAGTAGCCTTTCCCTAACTATGTTGGGGCAGGCTCGCACTATAAACGGATACAGCTGATAAAAATATTTTATATGGAGCAACTGCCTAACTGACCTATACCACCGAGTCACAGTTGAAAATGATAAAAACTTAAACAAAGTAAATTAATTTATTGATACCAGAAGTATCAATTAACGTAAGGGACATTTAACTAAAAAGCTGAAATGTTCCTTATGACTGTTAGCATAGGGCACATTTATTTTAAATGCCAATATTTATTTTTCTTTTTATTGTTTTCATAAAAAATGTGTAACTTATACCTAATTAGCACAACCAATAAATTGTTAATTAATCAAGGAAGAGCGAGGTTTATCCCATCACAAGTATCTTCGGATTACTTTCTGGGAAGCCCCGGCAACTTATCTAAGTTAATTGAAATTTTTGGTATTGTTCACCCTTTCTGATGGGGTTGCCCTGATATTGCAGTGCAACACGGATGTTTGCTAAAGCTCATGTAGACTGCACGTAACATGGTAATGCAGCAGGAAGCAGTGCACATCCTTGGTCTGTAGGGTGTGGGGCAGCTCTAGCAGCAACCTTTCTGTGATAGCTAGCAAGCTTGATTGTAGTTTGTGAACCACTGCTGCAAGATTTCGGCAGGGCCTGTCACCTGTCAGCAGTCATGTCACAATCTGTTTCTGTTTTGTTTTTGTCCTTGTGTTTTACTAACATAGTTTTTAAGTTCATTGTTGCTAACACCTATGAGTCTTGTTGCTCAAATTAAATGATTAAATAAACTAAATAAAATTAATAGAACACATAAATGTTACAACAAACTGTTGTTCCAACATATTGGAATTTATTTATCAATCGTCAATGCATTTGTTTATGCAATTATTTACATACCATTTTAAATATGTAAGCACTTATTATAACGGTATTGACATCCATATACATATGTATATTAATACTATGAAAGTAATTTTTTCTGTGTATTTGTTTATTTTATTTTAAACCCCAAAACCATAGACTTATAAGTATAGATAGGACCGCCTAAATGTTAGCTGAAGTCCACTCAAGCATGAAGCAAATACTACCCAGTCAATGCCTAAACCACTGAACCAGTTTCAGTGAATTTTGCTCTACAGATAGAAATGTATGTAGCATACTTTTTATCTCAAGGAGTATTGTCCCTAGAGATATTTTGCAGATTTCATGCAGGTCATTTTTTGGTGGATTTGGATTCAACTTTAATGTGGTATTTTCTATGACATAATAAAGACAATAACTTTGTCACCTCCTTTTTTATCATGACAAGAGTTTATTTTAATACCACATTTTTTGTATTTTTAAGCTATTGTGATTTTGCCCTTTTCGAAGAGATAAGATACTTTTTTCAAAATTGTTCTTGTTGTTTTGTCTTATCTATCAGTTCACTTAGGTTTATGACATAGATATGTTTATAAAACAATTTTGGGATAGTAAATAGTTATAGACATAATTATAAAATGCTGGGTGTTCTATTGTATTAATTCCATAAGGCACTAATGAAGACAATATTGCCATTAATATGCCCAGAAGAAGCTAAGCTACATAAGTGTGTGTTGTACAAAGTTTAAACATTAGCTGGAGGTTACAGAATTGATGGCTGACTGGTGGCTGAACAACAAAAGAGTAAGCAGCCAGTTAGGTTCCAATCATGGTATAAAGAGTTGACCTAAAATATTATCTACTAAACACAACACCAAATTAGTTGGCATAAAGAAAAGTCCATAAGTCCATTATACATTACCCAAGTAGCACTGGTGGAATATATAGATAGGCAATGAAGACACCTGCGATTTTCTCAGCTTTAGGACCTACTTATATTGAAACCATAATCGCTCAACAAGGCGACTGATAAATGACAGGAATAAAGTGCACCAAATGTTATCTAAACTAATATTATTCACGATACAAGAATAAGGAAAAAACATACCTTGTTCTCCATCAATCGAAATATCCAAATAAACTAGAGGATTTCTTTGTGTCAGGGAAACTGGATTCATATTATTGATCAACATTGAGCACAATTTAGATTAAACCAACAAAACTAATATTTTCGGAATAAAACAAAAGGATCAACAAACTTAATGAAAGTTTTGCACACAAGTGCTTATTATAAATAAATTGAGCATTATTATTTTATTTATTCCACGGTCGGTACCGCGAACCGCGAACCACAGAACATATATAGCGAACAAACTCAACAAATTAAATGGAGTAAAAATGACGTCCGTCGCAGATCAGTCACAGTCCATTGACCTATAAAAGTATGGACGGGAAATACCTACGAAAAAAGGGTGCATACCTACAAAACATAAAATGGCTGCCATTGCTAGGGTTGAGTCAATCAAGGTGTTACTACAACGAGTATCGATACTAGTTACGAGTTCCACTAATTTATCACGTTTGGATCATACCTCATATTATGAACTTAAAATCCGTTGTAATAGTAACAGAAAAAGATGAGTAGGTTATCTTACCTTCTGCTATCTATACAAATAAATGAAATTGAAGTGTTTGTCCCGGCTAATCTCTGAAATAGCTGTACAAATATTGACGGGATTTTTACAGGCAGATATGTTACAAGGAGTAACTAAGGCTACTTTTATTTTAGAGAAATAATTAGGGTACCACGCAAAAAAAAGCATTAAAATTATTTTTGCTTTTGGTAGCCAGTATGGCTATAGTATAAGCAATCACCTTATATGGCCCTACAACTACCCCCGCCATTCCTTATAAAAGGAGCAGCTGAGCTGCCGGCGGCCCTCAATCAGACCCAGCCTGTCCCTTGCTGCCCCTCCTCAATGACCCCGCTAAGCCGAGGCCCGTGTCCCACAGGGGATGCCCTTAGCGAGCGGCCATTTAGTTTTAAGTAGTTTTAAGCCCCGGCTGGGGGCCTTAGAATCTAAGGCAACCACGGGATTGCCCGGTTGAGCAGTAACCAGCCTTAATGTGCTGAACTGCGAGTAGTCCATTCAAAAAAAAAAAAAAAAAAAAAAAATGCCGGCGGCCCACTTATTTTCGAGCGTTCGGAGCGTGCACATCGGTTGTGAAGTTTAGTGAGTTTAGTGTTAGATTCCGGTCCTAGGTGTAAGTTGATTTTGTTCCTCTAATTTGATTAGTTTTGCAAAATTATCTTTAAGTAAATAAATAAATAGCTACGGTTAGCAAACTTGTTTTTTTTTAAATATTCCTGTTCCTGATTCCTAAAATCAGAACTGGGATAAGTAACTTCTTGCCCACAAAAAGGAGGAACAAAGTCTTGTGCACGTTTAAATTTTCGCGTGTTTTTTAATATGGCTGGCGGATCCAGTCGTAACGAACGTAGGTCGCGACGCCGTACTCGCAGCCGTTCTAGTGATAAATCGCGATATCACTCGCGTAGTCGTTCGAATACGTCAACGCGTAACCGTCGGTCGCGGCGTCGTTCCCGTAGCATGACGCGGAGTAAAAGTCGTGTGCGGTCTCGCAATACGTCGCGTCGTGATCATGTACGTCATCGTCATCGTCCCGAGATTAGGTCACGGTCCCCTGGCAGGCAAAGTACCACGGATTCGTCTATCCATAATACGTTAAATTCAATCATGAATCGTTTAACGTCGATCGAAAATAGCCGTGTAACGGATAAAACAATAGTGCGTTGCGATCCTAGTGTTACTTGCAATACCAACGACGGTGAATTGAACACGTCTCAATCGAATGTGTCCAAGTGCTGCACACCGGAACCCCAGGCGAGTACCCATGCGACACGAACAAATAGTTTGTCGAATACCCACACTTTGACACCACCGGTGAATAATTCGGATTCAAATTTACCGGACTCAACTAGGGCTTTGGTAGACGCTCTGAAGTCATTACAACCAATTAGATCACAGAATTATTTTGTTTCGAACTTTGATCCCTCAATTCATAACATAGACACATGGTGTGAAGAAGTTGATCGTGCTCAAATGGCTAATGGTTGGACTGATTATGAGTGTTTATCGCGCATTGGGTCGTGTCTCAAGGGTGACGCAAAAATTTGGCTTAATGAATGGGTTACGGCAGAGCGTACCTGGACAAATTTCAAACGCGAGTTCAAACCACTGTGCCCGCGTAAATTAGATTATGCTAACATTCTTTTCGAAACTATGAATACCACGTCCGATAAATACGTTACATACGCGGAATACGCACGCCGCACTCTTTTGCGTTTGCGAATAGTTAACGGCTTAAGTGATGAGCTTATGACTTTAATAGTGATTCGCGGTATCGACAACCCTCAAATAAGAGCTGCCGCGGCTAATGCAAATTTGAATCCGGAAACAATAGTTTCGTTCTTGTCTATTTATACCAAACCGGTTCGTAACAAACCTAGTACTCAAGTTCCAGTGTCGAGTAAGAATCCGAACCAGTCGAATCGCAACGAACAAAAGTGTTTTTCATGCGGTCGTAAAGGACACATCAGCCGTCATTGCCGTTCAAAGCCCAATTCAGATAAAACATCCTCTCCGGGCAGTACGAAAAATATTACTTGCACTTTTTGTAAGAAGCCGGGCCACGTTGAGGAAAAGTGCTTCGCCAAAAGCCGGTCCCAAGCACGAAATGAGAGAAACGTGAACCTTTGCACGGAGAATAATTCACAAAATACCGGTGCAAGTGATATTGTCGTCGCTGTAATAGACGGCATTCCCATGGATGCTATTATTGATAGTGGCGCGCTTAACGTGTCACTCATTTCGTCAGACGTGCTGAAGTACCTTTCCTGCCAACCGAAGTCTACCTACTGCGTTCTCAAAGGAATAAGTGACAAAGAAATTATAGTCAACGCTTACGTGACTGTTACTCTCGAGTTCAGTCAAGTTTCGATAGAAGCGGATCTACTCGTGGTCCCCTCTTCGTGTATGAATGCGCCGATCATTGTAGGGACTGATGTGCTTAATCGTGACGGCATCGTGTATATTCGTACCAAAGAAAAACAATATTTGACTAGGTCGGATGATTCCTCGCTCCAAGTTAACGCGGTGCAGTGTCAGCAATCTTTTGAGATAAACACGCCCCTTAAGGGAGACGATTATGAATCGTTATTAAAAGTCATAAATGAGTTCTCGGAGTTTTTAATCACTGGTACTGCAACTACCACGGTGAATACGGGTGAAATGAATATTCAACTAACGGACACAACCCCAGTAGTTTACCGACCTTATAAACTTTCCTATGATGAGAAACTTCGGGTTCGAAAAATAATTGACGATCTCTTGGAGAAGGGAATCATTAGGGAGTCAAAATCGGAATATGCTAGTCCGATTATACTAGTTAAGAAAAAGGACGGGTCGGACCGCTTGTGCGTTGACTTTAGGGCTCTGAATCGATTGACTGTCAAGGATCGCTATCCGCTGCCTTTGATCGATGACCATATCGATCGATTGGGGAACTACAAGTACTTCACCAGCCTTGATATGGCCACTGGTTTCCACCAGATACCGATAAATGAACAGTCGATTCCACTCACTGGGTTCGTTACGCCGGAAGGGCATTATGAATATGTCAAAATGCCTTACGGACTAACGAACTCACCTATCGTCTATCAGCGCATCATCAATAAAACCCTCCAACGCTTCGTAGAGGCGGGTCAGGTCTTGGTATACGTTGATGATGTCCTGATCATGAGTTCCACAATTTCTGAAGGTATTTTCCTTCTAAAAGACGTCCTGCAAACGCTCACTGCTGCCGGATTTTCCATAAACCTCCGAAAGTGCTCGTTTCTGGCTACGGAAGTTGAATATCTAGGGCGAGTCGTTAGTCAGGGTCAGGTGAGGCCGAGCCCACACAAGATCGAAGCCCTCGTAAATTCACCGGTCCCCGAAAACGTACGACAGGTGCGCCAGTTCTTAGGGCTCGCGGGGTACTTTCGGCGTTACGTTAAAAACTATGCCACACTAACTGCATGTGTAGCTCGTTTAACCAAAAAGGACGTTGAGTTCAATTGGGGCCCAGATCAGGAAAAGGTTCGTCAAACACTCATTGAGTTACTTACTAACAAACCAATCCTGTCTGTCTTTGACCCTGAGCTCCCCACTGAAATCCATACGGACGCGAGCAGCGCCGGTTATGGCGCAGTCTTGTTACAAACGCAGAGTGACGGTAGCAAGCACGTGGTGGCATATTACAGTAAAGCAACTCAGGGAGCCGAAAGTAAATATCACTCATACGAGTTAGAAACGCTGGCGGTTGTCAAGGCATTGCAACACTTTCGGCATTACCTAGTAGGTTTACGGTTCAAAGTAGTTACTGACTGCAATGCCTTGAAGGCCACTGAGCGCAAGAAAGATTTGCTGCCACGTGTTGCGCGTTGGTGGATTTACCTCCAGGACTTCCACTTTACAATTGAGTACCGAAAAGGAGTAATGATGCCACACGCGGACTACCTTAGCCGAAATCCTTCGGTTGTTGTAGCGAACCAGGTTTCAAGGCCGCGTAACTGGGCACAGATAGCACAGTCCGCGGATAATGAGACACAGGGTTTGCTGCAACAGTTGAGGGATGGTGAATTGGATCCGACACGTTATGTTGCCCAAAACGATATCCTGTACTACAGATACTCGCCAGTTGGTGAGGATACTCGCCTGCTTTGTTATATCCCCAGGGGGCATAGACTTAGCTTGCTAAGAATATTCCATGACGAACACGAGCATATTAACGCTGATAAGACCCTTGACTTAATTCTGAAACATTTTTGGTTCCCGGGACTCCGCCAGTTTGTAAACAAATACATAGCACACTGCCTAGTTTGCATCTCAAAAAAAAGGGTTCCGCGAGCTCCAAACCAGAACATAACATCTTGGGAAAAACCCGACACCCCTTTTCATACGATCCACATGGACGCTTTGGGGCCTCTCCCCATGTCTAATGGATATAAGTTTGTACTGGTAATGGTTGATGCTTCGACAAAGTTCTGCCTTTTGTATCCAATTTACCGACAAGACGTAGGTGAATTAAAGCGGGCTTTTATGCAGGCAGTTTCTCTGTTCGGGGTTCCAAAATTGATAGTGACCGATAGGGGACGAATGTTTGAGTCTAGGGACTTTGTAACTTGGGTTACGGAATTGGGTAGCGATTTGCACTACATCACACCTGAAATGCATCATGCGAACGGTCAGGCGGAACGTTACATCCGCACCATTCTCAATATGTTACGCATTGAGGTGAACCACAAAGCATCCTCATGGTCGGAAGCCTTATGGAGACTGCAGTTGGTACTTAACATTACGAAGCAGAAGACCACCCAGGCTTCACCCCTGAACCTAATGATTGGTACGGACGCAAGCACTCCAGTGATCCAGAGCCTCGTTCGTGACGTCGCTATCGGAGGCACTAGTCCTAATAGAGAGGCGCTACGCGAGATGTGTCGAAGCCGAGCGAAAGAGTTGATGACGTCGAATCAACAACGACAGGACAACTACGCTAATCGACACAGACGCGAGCCTCGCCAGTTTAAACTTGACGACCTGGTATTCGTTATTAAGTACTCGCAGTCTACTGGAAAACTTGACCCAGGAATGCGTGGACCTTATCGGGTTGTGAAAGTTCTACCGAATGACCGGTATGAGCTCAAGTTGCTAAGTGGCAGCTATGGGAAGACCACACAAGCAGCGGCACAATACATGGTGCCTTGGCGTGGCGAGTGGTGCCCTGATTCATGCACAGCCTTCTTTGAAGGTAAGTACGAGTTTTTCATGTAAGAACTACAGGCTTGTGTAGCCTTGGCGTTCGCTCGTAAGACTTCAGGCTTAAAGCCTTGGCGTCTATCTCTGAACTGCAGGCATAAGGCCTTGGCGTTCTATTGTCGAACTTCGGGCAATTCGCCCTGGCGTTCGTTGAACTACAGACGTATTGTCTTGGCGTTCGTTGAACTACAGACATACTGTCTTGGCGTTCGTGGAACTTCAGGCGTGCTTCCCTGGTGTTCTCATATGGTGGCGATGGTGGCCTAGAAACCCAGCGAGAAGAGGACCTACTGCTATGAAGGAAAATGCCTAGGCTTGGTTTGTCGTTTTAAGAGACGTCTCTACTATTACTTAAGGTGATGAATGTGTGATTTCTATGAGTGTGTGATAGATGAACTTTGAATTGATTGTGTGGTGATGCGTGCAATATTTGTAAGGTTGGATGTGTCCCTCTAGGCTGAACTAGATTTCTAATTACCAAATCCGATTTGCAGATGAGAACAATAGTGAACCTATGCCACAGGAGAATACGCCACCTTCCAGGGCTGGTCTTTCGATGCCTTCCTTGGATGAGGACCCAGACCTCAGAGCTGCTGATGTCGCTGGTCCCAGCGGCTTGGTGCGGCAGTCTGAAGTCGGACCCTCAATGCCTCTACTGGATGAAGACGTGGACATTTAAGATTGCACTGGACCAAAAGGCGTCCGCCAAGACGCTTGTGTCGAGGACGACACTATGTCAGGAGAGGCCGTATAAGCAATCACCTTATATGGCCCTACAACTACCCCCGCCATTCCTTATAAAAGGAGCAGCTGAGCTGCCGGCGGCCCACTTATTTTCGAGCGTTCGGAGCGTGCACATCGGTTGTGAAGTTTAGTGAGTTTAGTGTTAGATTCCGGTCCTAGGTGTAAGTTGATTTTGTTCCTCTAATTTGATTAGTTTTGCAAAATTATCTTTAAGTAAATAAATAAATAGCTACGGTTAGCAAACTTGTTTTTTTTTAAATATTCCTGTTCCTGATTCCTAAAAATAGGTTATTTAACATCACCCCACGACCCTTAGCCTCTAACCATTTTTTCTGTAAGCCTTCATTTTTAGGAAACCTATAAAAATTAAAGTATTTTTAAATCATTTTGGTTAGAGATGCTAATATGTAACTAAAACAAACATAAAACATTATAAGCTAGGTGCACGGTTCCAATTAGCTGTTTCCTATGGAGAAGTGCCGGCAAGAAACTCCATGATTACTCTTTTAGAGATAATTAGCTTTTTCAATGTTTTCTTCAAATTTACGTAAAATATTTTGATTTTGGTGTGAAGTGTGAATCACAGGCCGGACCTAGCTAGGTCACTCGGACCGAATAAGACGCAGGATTATTTATGTTAACATCACAGAATATACCGATATCGTTCCAGCGGAGGAACTAGTTTCGTATTACCTCAAGTCGGCAACGGTACAACACTATTTCATTATGTAAACAAACGAATGAATAAACAAATATAATAAAAAGGCCTGTTATGTGGAAATGAATCCAAATATCAATACTTTAGCCATAAATTCATGATTGCGTTACAATAGTATCACCGAATGTGTATTATTGTGTGTAATAATGCATGAAAACCGACTACTAACCTGTGCAAACACAATTGAGGTTGATTTTGACTGTTTCTTGCACCACACTTCACAACACAACACACAGGCATGTTGGATTTATGTTTTCCAACATTTACATTCAGTTTTAAAAGTAAAATTACGTTATTTTACGTTAATTAAGTTTTCTCGCAAATCACAATAATAAAAAAAGTAAACAACCATTTGACAGCGTAACTACCATGAATTTGGAATATAATATGGCTGCAACGGCACTTACCTAAAACTGTCTCTACATCACGACAAAATGTTGCCATAATTAGCAACAACTTAAATATAGTTGTCTCTTTTATCAAATAGGATTATCTCACAAGAAAGAATGAGACATAACGATATTTCAAGTTCTGAATCATATTTCACTCATATTTGTATAAGCAAATGTATGTATAGAATAACGCAGCGTCTCCTTATTATTCCTACCTCAATGGTCACAGTCAGTCGAACCAATATTAATTTTATTTAATTACCTACTTTTACTCATAGAGTATAGTAAGTATAAAAAGGAACTTTTACTCTATGAGTCGAACACTCGAACGAAACGAAAAACGAAGCGTCCAGTGTTGCCACATTACATTAGTAGAGAGTCATAGAGTATAGTAAGTATAAAAAGGAATAGAGAAGCAACTGGACCATAAAAAACGGCCACGTAGAAAGTGCTGCCGTCTATGAAACTTTATCGGAACTAAATGCCGATGCCGTGGGTCACGTGGGTATAGGTACCTACCTACCTATTTTAAACGTAAGTATGGGTAGGTGATACTATATTATATACGTACTACAGCCGTATTTGAAAATTGAAAGTTAGTGTACTGGGAAAGCGACATTTACACCACAGCCTCGGCCAGATTTGCATTTAAAATAGAAAATAAACCACAACAAGAACAATTAAATTTTAATGCAAATAGTGCTGCTGGTGTACGACCGCCTATAAGTAAAAAATAAAACCAAATCATTACAACATATTTTTTTAATCATTCAACTTTCATTTAGATACATCAATCACTGGGTAATTTCGATTCAGTTACAAACAATCTCATATTATAAAAATTATAAGAGACAAGTTACAATGATTTATTAGCATGTCAAGGCGATATTTAAAATATAAGCAAGCTACTTTTGGTAGTAATTAATACATTACAGTATTATATAATATTAATTCAATAATAAGATGCCATTTACTTTTTTGGTTTAGTTTTATGTTTTATATAGTATGAAAGCGCTGCTAATTTAATTTGGTCTTCACCATCGTAATTGTATTTACCTGATAAAATTCTGTTTACGCTTTTGCACCAACTATAAACTAACAGATTTGTTGAGATATCTGTAAAATAGTTTATAGCAATTTCTCTATGTGTATTACAATCATAATAGGTACCAAAAAACAGATGTTATTTCTAAAAGAGATTTAATTCTTTCTTTTAAACCTGGTAAGTGTACATCGTGTTTTAAAAAATTGGATACCACAGATTGGATATGGCTAAAAGATAATGATAAATTTTGAGAAGGATATACTAGCCAAGTTTTATTTTTATATTTTATATTGAATTCATACTTTGACTAAAGTAATAACTGGCTGCTTAAAATTTTTTCTGAGTCCCTTTATCATGAAAACCGTGACATGGTCAGAAAACTTATTGGTCTTGTGAGTCCCAAGATTCTCGAAACCAATAATTTCGCCTCTTGATTTGTCATAGTAGACGTGCGGAGTTATAGACATTTCGTCAAAAATCAGGCTACAAACACGGTCTTCGGCATTCATTTTTGAAACGGTATCTTTTAATTTCTCAAAAATTATCTTGTTTATTAGGAACTAATTTTACGGTTTTTAGAATATTTAAGAGAGTCTTCTTAGATGGCAAACAAAAATACTTCCTGAGAAGGCTGTAACTTTTCGGACTCTTTTTCAGTAAGGAAAGCGAAAGTATTTTTTCTTCCTCAGTAAATCGTCGACCTCGTGAGCTTTTTCCTGACTCCCTGCATTGTAAACCAGTAAAAATTCTAGACGTTTTTGACATGTTACTTGTTAATTTAACAGATGACCGTGCAATTCTTTCTGCCCTTGCGAGTCGGGTTTTGAATGACTCTTCTTTATTTTTCATTCGAGTTACCATTTTCTTCAGATTTCTGATTTGCCTCTGGTAGTCTTTGAGCTGTGCTGTCCTAGCTCGGGTAGTATTTCCTGAAAAATTAATATTTAATGATATATTTTGCTGTACAATAAAAACATTCCCCTATTGTTGTAATAGAAAATGAAAAAACATTTGCAGATGTGGTGTGCTTTTATCACTGTCATTCAATCATGCAGGAACGGCTGATTGGATTTTGA
This sequence comes from Hecatera dysodea, assembly GCA_905332915.2. Taxonomy (NCBI): domain Eukaryota; kingdom Metazoa; phylum Arthropoda; class Insecta; order Lepidoptera; family Noctuidae; genus Hecatera; species Hecatera dysodea. The sequence goes on from HG995290.1 coordinate 20,141,567, forward strand.
TTAAACTTTGTTCCTACATAGTCGGACATCTTGGAATAAAGAAAACTTTCTATCTCAACAATTCAGAAATTGCTATCAAAAGCTAAACTATAATATTATGACTTTAAATGACCAACATGCCAGTTTATTCGTTAAATTGAATGTAGAGGGGAAACCACAGACACCTCTAACGGCCGAAACCAATAACCGATCTATCTCCAGGAGATAGAAAAACAAGTGAAACAACAGAAAAATTGTATAGGTTTTCTGTTGTTTCATTTGTTTTTCTATCTCCAGTATGTGATAGATCGGTTATTGGGTTCGGCCGTAAGTGTAAATTTGTTCTATTTGGAATCTTTGAAATATTTATAATATAAATATGAGTTCAATTTAGCCGCCACTTATTTATTTATTTTAATCCAGCAAGTTGACTATACCCTATCTGTTTAGGTAGTTAACTAAAGGTAAACAATCTTGGTATGTCTTTTTATGTAAAAATATATTTTAAAATATGGATATTACTACTTATACAAATCAATTATCTATAATTTTAGAAAATCTGAAAGTATTTCATGTTGTAAACCGTATTTCATCATTTTTCAAAAACATTTTTCGTTAAAAGACATACCAAGACAGTTTACCTTTAGTTAACTACCTAAACAGATAGGGTATATGTACATAGACTAAATAAATTTAACTTAAAACTTACCTTTGCATAATGATGTTTGCGATTTGGAAGGTTCTTTCTCATTATATGACATACAAGCATCTACTGATTTTTGCGTATTAACATGGCTCATCAATGCAATATCTATAAACAAAAAAAAACTCATTAGAAGGTACAATTTATCCAGATACACATATAAATCAAAGATATGGTCATGTAATCTATTTCATGAGACTTATACAATCTGAGCGAAATGTGGGTGTGGATACACCTCTGCCCAACCCTTCGGGAAAACAATGTGTGATGTTATGTATAAATCTAAGATTAAGTGATGGACTTAAAAATAATAGAATAAGGTTTACCACTACAAGCATAGCAACATTTTAAGTTGTTTGATAGGTTAATTAACCAAGCCAAGGAATGGGGAAGTATACAATCTCAGCAGGGCTAGTTTGCCAAAAAGCGGAAATGTTACCTTTTTGAGGCCAAAACAAATCTAAGTGGCAATCTTTTTTAATCATTTTAAGAAAAGCCTCGTATTTGTCTTCTGCCATACAGACTACAGAGTGATAAACAGTTTTGACTACAATTCCATGCTAGCCCTGCAAACATGATAAATATTATGTGTGGCAATAACTATTTACCGGTATTCTGTGTTACACCAGATGATGATGGTATAGCCATTTCAACGTTATCTGAGGAAACCGCTAGCTTCATCCTTGGTAAGCAATAATTATGTTCTGTATCCAGATTGGTTATAACTTTTGGCACACCTGGAACGTAATTTAGTGTTAGGTTATTTCTGGTTGACAATGAGCATTAAGAGGCAGGTTTTTACATTTTAAATGTAACTCTGCAACTACATATATTTGTAATGACTTGCGCCTTTCTGCAATACAGGTAAGAACCATCTACCTAAAAGTAACTGATACTCCTTTAAGCACACATTTTTCTAGTCAGGTTTGGTTCATTTTTATAATCCTACATCCTACTTCCTAGCGATATAATATGGTACACACCTTGTATAAGCCCTATAGTAAAATAAATGGTATAGTATTTAAAATGTGACAGGACACCAGTGTCTGGCTGACACTTGTTAAAGTTGTTTGGAGGCATGTAATTCAATCAAGCCTAGACAGCCAAACCGATTTCAATAAAATTTGTCACACAGGTAGACACAATATGTCTTAGTTCCCTAGGTTGCAGGTGAAAGCGCTTGCAGCAACTGATATGCAGATGCTTAATTATTTGTTAACATAATTATAATAAAAATCATTCATATGCCTATTAACTAGAAGAAAGTGATGAAAGATATCATAAATAATATCTATGTTACCTTCTAAATACAGACAGGGTATAGCTGTTTTAGTAACGCCGTGGCCTCGTGTCCTGTGTTCTGGTTTAAAATGGTAGTCACACACTTTTAATGATTTCTGAACCTTCTCCGGACCTCCATGAGCTATATTCTCGGGTATGACTGATAACCATGCTTCAAAGATGGCAGGGTATTTAGTTTTATTCGGAAAACCATGCATTGACACTCCTGGAAATAGTTTACTTAGATGGGTACAAAACAAATACTACTACAGGTATTTTCATAGTCGTCATATTGATGCTAATTGTTTACTATATTATAATAGACATGAGGCACAAGATAGCTGTATATTTAGAATTTTGAGGTTTGAAGTGACCGAATCCCAAGTTAGCGTTGATTTTGGAAACTCTATGTTGTTAAAGAAATTAATGTATTTTAACATTACAGAATAGTCTTTTGTACATGTAACTTCATTATTAAATAAGTGCAATACTTACCAAAAGTGTCGCAACCAAAAATGCAACGAGCTTGGCGACAATTCATTGTGAAAATTGCAATGAAAAACTGGTAAAAATAAAAACTTAACAGCAAAGAAACAAACAGTAATAATAACAACAAACTAAATAACAAATAACACTTGGATCGTATCGTTATATCATAGAAAAGCGAATGTTTATAAACGAGACAAGAAGTAGAAGTTTCCCCGTTACAATTCAAGGTTTCGCCGGCACTGACAGTTCTGTCAATAAAACAGAATCACTTGGAAACTGTTTTATCGACATTTAGTTCTGAAAAACTTTTAAAGACGGCAGCACTAGTCTGTCATTAAGGTCGAAAATCACAATAGTTCTAAGTTTCACCCCCCTAAAATTGAAGTGTTTGTCCCGGCTAATCTCTGAAATAGCTGTACAAATATTGACGGGATTTTTACAGGCAGATATGTTACAAGGAGTAACTAAGGCTACTTTTATTTTAGAGAAATAATTAGGGTACCACGCAAAAAAAAAAGCATTAAAATTATTTTTGCTTTTGGTAGCCAGTATGGCTATAGGTTATTTAACATCACCCCACGACCCTTAGCCTCTAACCATTTTTTCTGTAAGCCTTCATTTTTAGGAAACCTATAAAAATTAAAGTATTTTTAAATCATTTTGGTTAGAGATGCTAATATGTAACTAAAACAAACATAAAACATTATAAGCTAGGTGCACGGTTCCAATTAGCTGTTTCCTATGGAGAAGTGCCGGCAAGAAACTCCATGATTACTCTTTTAGAGATAATTAGCTTTTTCAATGTTTTCTTCAAATTTACGTAAAATATTTTGATTTTGGTGTGAAGTGTGAATCACAGGCCGGACCTAGCTAGGTCACTCGGACCGAATAAGACGCAGGATTATTTATGTTAACATCACAGAATATACCGATATCGTTCCAGCGGAGGAACTAGTTTCGTATTACCTCAAGTCGGCAACGGTACAACACTATTTCATTATGTAAACAAACGAATGAATAAACAAATATAATAAAAAGGCCTGTTATGTGGAAATGAATCCAAATATCAATACTTTAGCCATAAATTCATGATTGCGTTACAATAGTATCACCGAATGTGTATTATTGTGTGTAATAATGCATGAAAACCGACTACTAACCTGTGCAAACACAATTGAGGTTGATTTTGACTGTTTCTTGCACCACACTTCACAACACAACACACAGGCATGTTGGATTTATGTTTTCCAACATTTACATTCAGTTTTAAAAGTAAAATTACGTTATTTTACGTTAATTAAGTTTTCTCGCAAATCACAATAATAAAAAAAGTAAACAACCATTTGACAGCGTAACTACCATGAATTTGGAATATAATATGGCTGCAACGGCACTTACCTAAAACTGTCTCTACATCACGACAAAATGTTGCCATAATTAGCAACAACTTAAATATAGTTGTCTCTTTTATCAAATAGGATTATCTCACAAGTAAGAATGAGACATAACGATATTTCAAGTTCTGAATCATATTTCACTCATATTTGTATAAGCAAATGTATGTATAGAATAACGCAGCGTCTCCTTATTATTCCTACCTCAATGGTCACAGTCAGTCGAACCAATATTAATTTTATTTAATTACCTACTTTTACTCATAGAGTATAGTAAGTATAAAAAGGAACTTTTACTCTATGAGTCGAACACTCGAACGAAACGAAAAACGAAGCGTCCAGTGTTGCCACATTACATTAGTAGAGAGTCATAGAGTATAGTAAGTATAAAAAGGAATAGAGAAGCAACTGGACCATAAAAAACGGCCACGTAGAAAGTGCTGCCGTCTATGAAACTTTATCGGAACTAAATGCCGATGCCGTGGGTCACGTGGGTATAGGTACCTACCTACCTATTTTAAACGTAAGTATGGGTAGGTGATACTATATTATATACGTACTACAGCCGTATTTGAAAATTGAAAGTTAGTGTACTGGGAAAGCGACATTTACACCACAGCCTCGGCCAGATTTGCATTTAAAATAGAAAATAAACCACAACAAGAACAATTAAATTTTAATGCAAATAGTGCTGCTGGTGTACGACCGCCTATAAGTAAAAAATAAAACCAAATCATTACAACATATTTTTTTAATCATTCAACTTTCATTTAGATACATCAATCACTGGGTAATTTCGATTCAGTTACAAACAATCTCATATTATAAAAATTATAAGAGGCAAGTTACAATGATTTATTAGCATGTCAAGGCGATATTTAAAATATAAGCAAGCTACTTTTGGTAGTAATTAATACATTACAGTATTATATAATATTAATTCAATAATAAGATGCCATTTACTTTTTTGGTTTAGTTTTATGTTTTATATAGTATGAAAGCGCTGCTAATTTAATTTGGTCTTCACCATCGTAATTGTATTTACCTGATAAAATTCTGTTTACGCTTTTGCACCAACTATAAACTAACAGATTTGTTGAGATATCTGTAAAATAGTTTATAGCAATTTCTCTATGTGTATTACAATCATAATAGGTACCAAAAAACAGATGTTATTTCTAAAAGAGATTTAATTCTTTCTTTTAAACCTGGTAAGTGTACATCGTGTTTTAAAAAATTGGATACCACAGATTGGATATGGCTAAAAGATAATGATAAATTTTGAGAAGGATATACTAGCCAAGTTTTATTTTTATATTTTATATTGAATTCATACTTTGACTAAAGTAATAACTGGCTGCTTAAAATTTTTTCTGAGTCCCTTTATCATGAAAACCGTGACATGGTCAGAAAACTTATTGGTCTTGTGAGTCCCAAGATTCTCGAAACCAATAATTTCGCCTCTTGATTTGTCATAGTAGACGTGCGGAGTTATAGACATTTCGTCAAAAATCAGGCTACAAACACGGTCTTCGGCATTCATTTTTGAAACGGTATCTTTTAATTTCTCAAAAATTATCTTGTTTATTAGGAACTAATTTTACGGTTTTTAGAATATTTAAGAGAGTCTTCTTAGATGGCAAACAAAAATACTTCCTGAGAAGGCTGTAACTTTTCGGACTCTTTTTCAGTAAGGAAAGCGAAAGTATTTTTTCTTCCTCAGTAAATCGTCGACCTCGTGAGCTTTTTCCTGACTCCCTGCATTGTAAACCAGTAAAAATTCTAGACGTTTTTGACATGTTACTTGTTAATTTAACAGATGACCGTGCAATTCTTTCTGCCCTTGCGAGTCGGGTTTTGAATGACTCTTCTTTATTTTTCATTCGAGTTACCATTTTCTTCAGATTTCTGATTTGCCTCTGGTAGTCTTTGAGCTGTGCTGTCCTAGCTCGGGTAGTATTTCCTGAAAAATTAATATTTAATGATATATTTTGCTGTACAATAAAAACATTCCCCTATTGTTGTAATAGAAAATGAAAAAACATTTGCAGATGTGGTGTGCTTTTATCACTGTCATTCAATCATGCAGGAACGGCTGATTGGATTTTGATTAAACTTTGTTCCTACATAGTCGGACATCTTGGAATAAAGAAAACTTTCTATCTCAACAATTCAGAAATTGCTATCAAAAGCTAAACTATAATATTATGACTTTAAATGACCAACATGCCAGTTTATTCGTTAAATTGAATGTAGAGGGGAAACCACAGACACCTCTAACGGCCGAAACCAATAACCGATCTATCTCCAGGAGATAGAAAAACAAGTGAAACAACAGAAAAATTGTATAGGTTTTCTGTTGTTTCATTTGTTTTTCTATCTCCAGTATGTGATAGATCGGTTATTGGGTTCGGCCGTAAGTGTAAATTTGTTCTATTTGGAATCTTTGAAATATTTATAATATAAATATGAGTTCAATTTAGCCGCCACTTATTTATTTATTTTAATCCAGCAAGTTGACTATACCCTATCTGTTTAGGTAGTTAACTAAAGGTAAACAATCTTGGTATGTCTTTTTATGTAAAAATATATTTTAAAATATGGATATTACTACTTATACAAATCAATTATCTATAATTTTAGAAAATCTGAAAGTATTTCATGTTGTAAACCGTATTTCATCATTTTTCAAAAACATTTTTCGTTAAAAGACATACCAAGACAGTTTACCTTTAGTTAACTACCTAAACAGATAGGGTATATGTACATAGACTAAATAAATTTAACTTAAAACTTACCTTTGCATAATGATGTTTGCGATTTGGAAGGTTCTTTCTCATTATATGACATACAAGCATCTACTGATTTTTGCGTATTAACATGGCTCATCAATGCAATATCTATAAACAAAAAAAAACTCATTAGAAGGTACAATTTATCCAGATACACATATAAATCAAAGATATGGTCATGTAATCTATTTCATGAGACTTATACAATCTGAGCGAAATGTGGGTGTGGATACACCTCTGCCCAACCCTTCGGGAAAACAATGTGTGATGTTATGTATAAATCTAAGATTAAGTGATGGACTTAAAAATAATAGAATAAGGTTTACCACTACAAGCATAGCAACATTTTAAGTTGTTTGATAGGTTAATTAACCAAGCCAAGGAATGGGGAAGTATACAATCTCAGCAGGGCTAGTTTGCCAAAAAGCGGAAATGTTACCTTTTTGAGGCCAAAACAAATCTAAGTGGCAATCTTTTTTAATCATTTTAAGAAAAGCCTCGTATTTGTCTTCTGCCATACAGACTACAGAGTGATAAACAGTTTTGACTACAATTCCATGCTAGCCCTGCAAACATGATAAATATTATGTGTGGCAATAACTATTTACCGGTATTCTGTGTTACACCAGATGATGATGGTATAGCCATTTCAACGTTATCTGAGGAAACCGCTAGCTTCATCCTTGGTAAGCAATAATTATGTTCTGTATCCAGATTGGTTATAACTTTTGGCACACCTGGAACGTAATTTAGTGTTAGGTTATTTCTGGTTGACAATGAGCATTAAGAGGCAGGTTTTTACATTTTAAATGTAACTCTGCAACTACATATATTTGTAATGACTTGCGCCTTTCTGCAATACAGGTAAGAACCATCTACCTAAAAGTAACTGATACTCCTTTAAGCACACATTTTTCTAGTCAGGTTTGGTTCATTTTTATAATCCTACATCCTACTTCCTAGCGATATAATATGGTACACACCTTGTATAAGCCCTATAGTAAAATAAATGGTATAGTATTTAAAATGTGACAGGACACCAGTGTCTGGCTGACACTTGTTAAAGTTGTTTGGAGGCATGTAATTCAATCAAGCCTAGACAGCCAAACCGATTTCAATAAAATTTGTCACACAGGTAGACACAATATGTCTTAGTTCCCTAGGTTGCAGGTGAAAGCGCTTGCAGCAACTGATATGCAGATGCTTAATTATTTGTTAACATAATTATAATAAAAATCATTCATATGCCTATTAACTAGAAGAAAGTGATGAAAGATATCATAAATAATATCTATGTTACCTTCTAAATACAGACAGGGTATAGCTGTTTTAGTAACGCCGTGGCCTCGTGTCCTGTGTTCTGGTTTAAAATGGTAGTCACACACTTTTAATGATTTCTGAACCTTCTCCGGACCTCCATGAGCTATATTCTCGGGTATGACTGATAACCATGCTTCAAAGATGGCAGGGTATTTAGTTTTATTCGGAAAACCATGCATTGACACTCCTGGAAATAGTTTACTTAGATGGGTACAAAACAAATACTACTACAGGTATTTTCATAGTCGTCATATTGATGCTAATTGTTTACTATATTATAATAGACATGAGGCACAAGATAGCTGTATATTTAGAATTTTGAGGTTTGAAGTGACCGAATCCCAAGTTAGCGTTGATTTTGGAAACTCTATGTTGTTAAAGAAATTAATGTATTTTAACATTACAGAATAGTCTTTTGTACATGTAACTTCATTATTAAATAAGTGCAATACTTACCAAAAGTGTCGCAACCAAAAATGCAACGAGCTTGGCGACAATTCATTGTGAAAATTGCAATGAAAAACTGGTAAAAATAAAAACTTAACAGCAAAGAAACAAACAGTAATAATAACAACAAACTAAATAACAAATAACACTTGGATCGTATCGTTATATCATAGAAAAGCGAATGTTTATAAACGAGACAAGAAGTAGAAGTTTCCCCGTTACAATTCAAGGTTTCGCCGGCACTGACAGTTCTGTCAATAAAACAGAATCACTTGGAAACTGTTTTATCGACATTTAGTTCTGAAAAACTTTTAAAGACGGCAGCACTAGTCTGTCATTAAGGTCGAAAATCACAATAGTTCTAAGTTTCACCCCCCTAAAATTGAAGTGTTTGTCCCGGCTAATCTCTGAAATAGCTGTACAAATATTGACGGGATTTTTACAGGCAGATATGTTACAAGGAGTAACTAAGGCTACTTTTATTTTAGAGAAATAATTAGGGTACCACGCAAAAAAAAAAGCATTAAAATTATTTTTGCTTTTGGTAGCCAGTATGGCTATAGGTTATTTAACATCACCCCACGACCCTTAGCCTCTAACCATTTTTTCTGTAAGCCTTCATTTTTAGGAAACCTATAAAAATTAAAGTATTTTTAAATCATTTTGGTTAGAGATGCTAATATGTAACTAAAACAAACATAAAACATTATAAGCTAGGTGCACGGTTCCAATTAGCTGTTTCCTATGGAGAAGTGCCGGCAAGAAACTCCATGATTACTCTTTTAGAGATAATTAGCTTTTTCAATGTTTTCTTCAAATTTACGTAAAATATTTTGATTTTGGTGTGAAGTGTGAATCACAGGCCGGACCTAGCTAGGTCACTCGGACCGAATAAGACGCAGGATTATTTATGTTAACATCACAGAATATACCGATATCGTTCCAGCGGAGGAACTAGTTTCGTATTACCTCAAGTCGGCAACGGTACAACACTATTTCATTATGTAAACAAACGAATGAATAAACAAATATAATAAAAAGGCCTGTTATGTGGAAATGAATCCAAATATCAATACTTTAGCCATAAATTCATGATTGCGTTACAATAGTATCACCGAATGTGTATTATTGTGTGTAATAATGCATGAAAACCGACTACTAACCTGTGCAAACACAATTGAGGTTGATTTTGACTGTTTCTTGCACCACACTTCACAACACAACACACAGGCATGTTGGATTTATGTTTTCCAACATTTACATTCAGTTTTAAAAGTAAAATTACGTTATTTTACGTTAATTAAGTTTTCTCGCAAATCACAATAATAAAAAAAGTAAACAACCATTTGACAGCGTAACTACCATGAATTTGGAATATAATATGGCTGCAACGGCACTTACCTAAAACTGTCTCTACATCACGACAAAATGTTGCCATAATTAGCAACAACTTAAATATAGTTGTCTCTTTTATCAAATAGGATTATCTCACAAGTAAGAATGAGACATAACGATATTTCAAGTTCTGAATCATATTTCACTCATATTTGTATAAGCAAATGTATGTATAGAATAACGCAGCGTCTCCTTATTATTCCTACCTCAATGGTCACAGTCAGTCGAACCAATATTAATTTTATTTAATTACCTACTTTTACTCATAGAGTATAGTAAGTATAAAAAGGAACTTTTACTCTATGAGTCGAACACTCGAACGAAACGAAAAACGAAGCGTCCAGTGTTGCCACATTACATTAGTAGAGAGTCTAGACTGCCATTATGCTATCAAAAAGTGCCTAGAAGTACGCTTGGCATGGGAAGCTGTCGCCACCTTCTGCGGAGCAATAATGCTGGCAAAGGAGGATGCAGAACGTGCGCGGGAGAGGGAAACCTCACGCTCCAGCCGTCGCAACAGAAGAAGACGCCCCGGGCGTCGGGAAACGCAGAGTGATTCCCGGCCACCGTAGGCGCGGGCCTGCGGACGACGAGCTATGATGCGGAATTTGTTCGAAAGAGTCACCGCGGCCCTCGAACGTAAAAGGCACAAGAAGGATCACCGGTGGGTTTTAGGCAGTAAGTCTGACCAGTGGCGTAATTATAACATCGGGGGCGGGACCCGGGGGCCCGTGGCAAAGTCTTTTGAAGGGGCCTTCCCAGTAAAAATCGTCACGTTGTACTTAAAATTCTACAAACTATCGAAGTTTGATAGTGTTTATCCAACACTATCAAACTTCGATAGTTTGTAGAATTTTCAATCTATATGTAATATGTACATATGTATAAATGTTACCGGCTAAACCCGATTTCAGGACAAACTAGTTTTGCCTAGTTTAAACTAGTTCTTCCTATACGCGATAGGATTAATTCGTATAGCCTAGTCCAAACTAATTGGCCTAAGCCTGATAGGATAAACCCCAACCAAACTGCCAAACTTTTAGTTGGATTAGATTGAAACGAAACATTTAGTTGGAACAGGCCAAGGTTTTGTGCATCTCAGAAAACGTTGACTTGATCCAACTAAATGTTTTTTTAGCTGCAACTAAAACTGTTACACAAACAGATGCCAGTGCAAGAAGGCAATGATAGTCTGCAATTTTAAGTGTCACCAAAGTACACCATGTAAAAATAATTAACAATTTTAATAATTAATTGCTTCTACGATTTATAAAAAGACAAAGAAAACTATAATGTTTAAATTAGGCCATACCAGTTTATCCTACCGGGCTCAGGATGAACTTGTTTGGACTAGGCTTTACTGGTTTATCCTATCGAGCTTAGGATGAACTTGTTTAGACTAGGCTATACTAATTAAAACCTGTTGCGTGTGGGAAGAACGTATTACTACATAGTATAAAACAAAGTCGCTTCCCGCTGTCTGTCCCTATGTATGCTTTTTTAAAACTACGCAACGGATTTTGATGAGTTTTTTTTTTAATACATAGAGTGATTCAAGAGGAAGGTTTATATGTATACTACATTCATAATATAGCAGAGATTTAATATCAACATTGTACCCTTGCGAAGCCGGGGCGGGTCGCTAGTAGAGAATAAATCTGTAGAAGAATCTTTTTGTACATTAGTTAGTAGTTGTGTTGTACAAAGCCAGTATTTTACATGGAGCAGCCGCCTACCAGGCCTCCACAAACTATTAACTGGTTAACACGTTACTTCTTGGCAAGACTGGTGTCAGATTTTCTGACTCCTGGCAATCTGTAACGAGTGCCAAAGATCTTCAAATGACAGCCGGGAGGCACGGAACTCCTGTCTTCGTATGTCAAGGCCGAGGCCCGGGGCCCTCTCGGGACGGGAGCCCGTGGCATTTTTCCAACCCTGCCACCCTACAGCTACGCCACTGAGTCAGACACTCCCTTCCGCTCCACCCAGAGCGGGAGTAATCATTTGATGATTTCCCATCCAGAAAAAAAAGGTAGGAAAAATTGATTGAGTCAGGCGTTACTTTGCGGAAATCCATTTTAAATTTGAAAATGAAAATAATATAATTATCTAGTTTTAATTTCCGCGAATATTAGTGGGTTGCAGGTATGCACCTCCCTCCCGCCCGCTATATTATGCACATGCAAGATTACAAGGCAAATGCAAGGATTTTATGCACATGCAGGAAGGCAAAGCAAAACCCAACACCAATACCGACACGTGTTTCGCCTCTCCCGAGGCATCCTCAGGGGACGTGTTGACTCGCCGACCAACTCAACGCAACGGTTGGCGAGTCAACACGTCCCCTGAAGATGCCTCGTGGAGCCTAGTTATTCAAACTAGGCTGAGAGCTAGCACTTTTTGAACGTCAAATACTTAGAGAAATATAGTCCCCCAAAACACCCACCCGTCACTACTTTTAGCTGGAAATAATATTTTTTAAAGTCAGTAACACAGCCAATATTTTGATAAATACATTACTAGCATTTCAAGCACGAATAAATGGTGTTATCTCTTTTACTCACGCTACTGTCGTTCTGCTGTCAATATGATGCTAAACATTACTATAAAAAATTAACTTGATTCGCAAAAGATTATTTCACACGTATGTTTGCGGGAGATAATGTAGATATTTTATTCGAAAACTTGTGAAATTCACGTAAGTAATAGTCTATTTATCTTTATTATAAACTATTTTGGTTCAATAAACACATTGGTGTAGGAAAGCTCTTTTGTAAGTTTTCGTTTAAAACTGGTTTAGTACTAGTCATATTTGGTACGAGTAACTTGATGATTGTCCTGTTTCAGCTACAACATGTCATCTTCCGCAATATACATCTTGGATGTAAAAGGTAAAGTCCTCATTTCGAGGAATTACCGCGGCGATGTCGACCTGGGCATCATAGATAAATTCATGCCATTGCTCATGGAAAAAGAGGAAGAAGGTATGCTTACTCCGCTTTTGCAGACAAGCGAATGTACCTTCGCTTACATCAAGACTAACAACTTGTACATAGTGTCTACTACAAAGAAGAATGCTAACATAGCTCTTGTGTTTGTGTTCCTGTACAAAATTGTTGAAGTCATGACTGAATACTTCAAAGAGTTGGAGGAGGAGAGTATTCGGGACAACTTTGTGGTCATTTATGAGTTGCTGGATGAACTGATTGACTTCGGGTATCCTCAAACAACTGACAGCAAGATACTACAAGAGTACATAACTCAGGAAGGCCATAAACTTGAGATGCAGCCACGCATACCAATGGCTGTGACAAATGCAGTGTCATGGAGGTCTGAGGGCATCAAGTATAGAAAGAACGAAGTGTTCTTAGATGTTATTGAGTCTGTCAATTTGTTGGCTAACTGTAATGGCAATGTTTTGAGAAGTGAGATTGTGGGAGCTATCAAAATGAGGGTCTACTTGTCTGGCATGCCTGAATTACGTCTTGGATTAAATGACAAGGTTCTGTTTGAGAGCACAGGCAGAGGAAAATCAAAGTCTGTTGAGCTTGAAGATGTGAAATTCCATCAGTGTGTCAGATTGTCTCGTTTCGAAAACGATAGGACAATATCTTTTATTCCTCCTGATGGAGAGTTTGAATTGATGTCATACAGATTGAACACTCATGTCAAACCTTTGATTTGGATTGAGTCGGTTATTGAGCGCCATGCACATTCTAGAGTTGAGTACATGATCAAGGCTAAGTCACAGTTCAAGAGGCGTTCCACTGCTAACAATGTTGAGATTATCATTCCTGTCCCAGCTGATGCTGATTCTCCAAAGTTCAAGACTACAATTGGCAGTGTGAAGTACACCCCTGAACAGAATGCCATCACCTGGTCTATCAAATCCTTCCCTGGAGGTAAAGAGTACTTAATGAGAGCTCACTTTGGTTTACCATCTGTTGAATGTGAAGAAGTTGATGGGAAACCACCAATTCAAGTCAAATTTGAAATCCCATACTTTACCACTTCTGGTATTCAAGTAAGATACTTGAAAATCATTGAAAAGAGTGGATATCAAGCTTTGCCTTGGGTGCGGTATATCACACAGAATGGAGACTACCAACTAAGAACTAACTAATCATTTATAATACATTCCATAGATATAAGAAGCACCATATTATGTTATTTACAAGTTGCCTATTTTGCATTATTTTTAATCATAGGTATTAAAAAGTAATTATGTAGTATTATGTATTTGTTTTGACTACAATAAATTAATCTTCAAAGTAATTTGGTTTTTCCCTTTGAATTTTGTTGTAATTATGTCCTATGATAACTATTGAATAATCTGAAACATTATTTATGAATCTGCATTTTATAGCCTTCTCTAATTTTGGATATACGATTAAAACTTACGTCTTGATGAAGTTCATTCATGTAGACATTTTTAATTTCTGAACGTTGTGTAACAGTGATTGATTGAGTGAGTTTTCGAACAGAAATTCTAATGTCAATCAACGCTGTCAAATTTAGAGTCAGGAATGGGCCCGCGAATGTTTGTTTACATCTAGTATTTCTTTTTATCAAAAATAAAATGAGAAGAACAAACCAAATATTTGCTAAAAATTTAAATAAACTGCGAAACTATAGTCATAGATTTTATGGTGACATACTGCCCTCTAGTGAAGTAGTAATAATCAAGAGGAATTCTACTAAAAATAAAGATGATAACCTCAAAAAAGAAAAAGCCACAGACGAAAGTAATATTGCGAATAATTCTAAAGAATTTAGAGTGAATGAGGTCAATATACAAATGATTTCAAAGAACATCTACGAGCAGCTGTTCAAAAATCCTGGTCCGAGCGTCGATACTCAGGTTATAAAAAGGTAAACACCAGTGTTTTTTTTTTATCGTGTCTACCTATATATGTTTTTTGTATACCTACCATATGAACGTAACTTAATGCTGCTATCACTGCTCTCTACATATTTCTTATTTAACTTTATAGTTGTCAAGACAATCTCCTAAAGCATGGCATTGACTATAAGAAATGCAGCCATCTGCCAGACGTAGAGTTACAACTGCCCAAACTAGAAGGCAATGATGTCGTGGAACATTTTTATAATATTGGAGAGAAACAAAGTGCACCATATAGAGATTTACTGAAAAGGCTAGCAAGCTGTGAGTTACCACCAATGCCAAAGGTATACACATGAAGTAAATTATCTTCTTTATTTTTTTATGCACTCACGGCCAACCCAATAACCTATCTATCACATACTGGAGATAGCAAAACAAATGAAACAATGTAAAAATTATATAGGTAGGTTTTCTGTTGTTTCATTTGTTTTTCTATCACCAGTATGTGATAGATAGGTTCGGCCCTTTATATGTCTGTGGTTCGGCCGTTAGCCTAGTAACCTACCCTGGATTGACTGGTAGAGACCCCTTTAGTCATCATCACCAAACTTCATGCCATACAAAGGTGCAAAGAGGGACTCCCTTTGCACCTTTGTATGGCATGAAGTTTTGTGAATAAATTCATGCTGATTTCTCATGTGGAAGGGCAGAAAATTCAGATTGCTTTAAAAATTTGCCTTCTAAAGAATCAACTCACTAAGATCTGTCTATATCCAACAAAATCCACATAATCCTGGTGTTTCCCCTTGCATCTGCCTACCTTTTTTACCTGTCTTTCAAACTCTTGATATAAATTAGACACCTAAACATACACATTTAATTTAAAATTGATTGAGTCAGGCGTTACTTTGCGGAAATCCATTTTAAATTTGAAAAAGAAAATAATATATCTAGTTTTAATTTCCGCGAATATTAGTGGGTTGCAGGTATGCACCTCCCTCCCACCCGCTTTATTATGCACATGCAAGATTACAAGGCAAATGCAAGGATTTTAAGCACATGCAGGAAGGCAAAGCAAAACCCAACACCATTACCGACACGTGTTTCGCCTCTCCACGAGGCATCCTCAGGGGACGTGTTGACTCGCTGACCGTTGAGTTGCGATGTCGCAACTCAACGGTCAGCGAGTCAACACGTCCCCGTCGGGTTTTGCTTTGCCTTCCTGCATGTGCTTAAAATCCTTGCATTTGCCTGATGTCAATAAAAAAGGGGCCAAATTCAACGCCATGTATACCAACAAATGGATGGCATGGTCGCGCACAAAAGCTGGTTTGACGTGGCTCAAGAAAAGACATTCTGGAAAGAAATGGGGCAGGCAGTGGATCACTATATTCCTAAAATTCCTTTATTAATTTTATTATAGGAATGGTCCAAAGTTCCTGGCTGGACAAAGTATTCAGGTGACACACAGGAGCATGTGCCGTGTCCTCCTGATGATGCATTGATCTTTGACGTGGAGGTCCTTATGTCAGCTGGAAAACAACCCACATTGGCTTGTGCGGTGTCGAAGGATGCTTGGTGAGTATGCTGAATATTTTTTATTTTATTCTATGAGCGTTATCTGAAATGAAAGAAAAGTATAGTGTATGTGCTAACTTTGTTTTTGCAAGATAAATAAATATATAAAAATGGCCTTATAGGGTCTCCCCACATTTATCGACGCGGAATCGGCTAACACCAGTCAAAATAGCCTTTATGTCTACGTAATAAGGGTGTTACTAATACCATTCGCCGTCGGCCGGCTACGCGACGCGTCGTCCGAGTCCGAATGTGGGGAGACCCTTATGGAGACCACGCTTAGCTAGTTACAAAAGTTTGTTTTTATTTGGCCCTGGAGGGCAATTATGGCCTCCTTAACTTGGTTGGTTAAAAGTTTGAGACAAAGTTACCCTCCAGGGCCAAAGTAATACGACTTTACGGTTATACTTCTGTTTCCCTGTCTGTTTTCTCCTCTCTCCACCTTGTCTGGTCCTTTGCTGTCCTTGTCCATATATTTGTTTTGCCTACTGCCTTCTTAATCTCGTCTGCCCATCTTCTAAACGGCTCTTGGTTATCACTGCTCTGCTCCATTTTTCCTTTTGCCTACTAGTATTACCTGCCCATCTCCATTTTAGTTGTCACTTTGACTGTTATATGCGCAATTTTGATTTTCTCTCTAATTGTTCTGTTTCGAATCCTGTCGCATTTTATTATTAAAATTTATTAAGATCACATACAAGTCTAGGTCTAAGTATTTAAGAGCTTTTTGGAAAATTTATTTAAAGAGATTGATTTTTTTACTTTCTATAGAAAACTTAAAATTGTTTACACTGCCTCTGAACTCAAGTTTAATTAAAATTAGTCATTTTCTTTTCCAAGAACTTGCCTTTTGTATGTAAGTAATGACGTGAGGTGTGAACTTTTAAGAGTTCATTGCAGAAATAATTTTGAAAAACTTTTACTACAGCATTGACCCTAAAATCACGAGATAAAAAATCAGTCTACTAAATTTTACAAAAATCTACAATTTTGATTACGGCGTGACTTTACGGTCATTTAAGAGATACTCCAAATCTATATAATTCTTCACAGGTATGGCTGGATAAGCAAGCCGGTCGCGAATAGCGACCCTCACAAAGTGTTTGACACGGTAAACTATGATGATCTGATACCCTTGGAGACTGACGGCAGCGAGCCGGTTGGAGATCTTAACAGGTGCAGGATTGTGGTCGGCCATAATGTTTCCTATGACAGGGCAAAAATTAAAGAACAATACTGGCTGGATAGGACAGGTTAATTATAGCTTTGATCTTTTTAAACTCTCAACTACCATATAATGTTCTTGCCAGCATTTTCATGTTATCCTATTGCTGGGCTGTATAGGTGGCCTTCCTATGTAAAATACTGGTTACCTACTCAGCTGCATCCAGATACACCCAAAGCCAAACCTAACATAAGGGATAGAGTGGGAAGAGTAACCATAGATAATCAATTTACATAGCCTATCCCTTATGATGCATGACCGTCGCCGCACAAGCTAAACGTTAAGCTGCGTCTACGCTACGCGACCCGAACATAAACCGAGTACTAGGGGCGAATGATTTCGTATAGTAATGTATTTGTGTGCTAGTTCGAGCCTCTAAGCGAACGAATTACCACAGCATTGTTTTTATATGTTAGACCTACCTACGGATTAGATGGGTTACCTTCTTTTTTTTCGGATGGGAAATCATCAAATGACTTCTCCCGCTACCTACAGACCACCCTGGGGTGCTCTTTCGTCTGTCTGTTCTTTCATATTTTGTTCCTTTTAAAGGGTGCGGTCCCTATCTCCTCCACGCCTTCACAGGGCTCCTTCTCCTCACCCCTTTACTTGCTCGCTGCCCTCACAGTCACGTCTGATAATCAGACGCGTACCAGAGAGCAGCGAGCAAGTTTCCTCCGGATGAAACGCACACCGTCCGCAAACCCGAACACAACTCAGGTCTCTGAATGGTATGCCCTTCACGTGTCCCTCTTGGTCTGGTCTCTTACTTGAACCTTTCCGGCATGAGTAACTCTACCGGCAGAGCTCCAAGATAACTGAGACACACAAGCCCCACCACGGCGACAACGTGGGTACACATTCGGTGGGGATTAGATGGGTTACCTAAGGATGGAGTTCGGAAATATACCAGTGCTAGCTTCTGCCAGCGGGTTCGCCCGCGTTATGTTGGAATGGAATGGAAATTACTTCCATGTGACATATTAACTCATAGGGGTCAGGGTCATAAAGGTATTATTTTTTACACATCTTCTCAACGAAAGTCAAAAACATTAAGTTAACTTTAGGCAGTTTTGAATTGTCATGATTGGTCAGCCAAAAAGATAAAGCCAGTTCTGCCGCACTAGCGAGAAGAGTAGCGGGCATGTTCTGCAGCAGTTCAGTTATTTAAGCATAGCAGATACCCGCGCTACTTCGTCTGCGTCAAGAGAGAGAAAAAAATAACCCCGCTTTTGCAACATTTCCATTAATGCTCCGCTCCTATTGATCGTAACGTGTGTTATACATACAAATATGATATCCTCGATAAATGGGCTATCCAACACTAAAATAATTTTTCAAATTACAATAGTCCATTAGTTTCTGAGATAAGCGCGTTCAAAACTCTTCAGCTTTATGATATAATACAGATTAAATTAATGTATTGCATGACTCTTCGTTCTTGTACTTAATTGCACACAAAACATACAAACAATTATGATGATGATTAGTTCTAATTGATCTCTTTGTATTCCCAGGTGTACGTTTCATGGACACGATGTCCATGCACACGTGTGTCAGCGGCGTCACCAGCTACCAAAGAACAGTGCTGAAGGCCAAAAATAAGGAGCCTCACCCCTCGGATGATGACTGGATTGAGATCAGCTCGCTCAACAACTTAAGTGAGGTATGACGATTGTGCTAAGCTAAATACTACAGTACTGCCAGGGTTGCAGAATTTGTTCGAATGAGTCTCCGCGAGCTTGGAACGCAAAGGGCATTAGGAGGAACTTGAGTGGGTTTTAGTCAGTATGTCTGACATTCCCTATCACTCTGCCCAGATCGGAAGAAGTCACTGTATGAATTCTCATTAAAAAAGGAGAAAAGCAGCAAAGGTATTTTTTGCCCTTAGCCCCGTATTTTTAACCGACTTCTAAAAAAGGAGGAGGTTCTCAATTCGGATGTTTGTATTTTTTTTTTTATGTTTGTTCGCGCATAACTCCGTTGCTTGTCAACCGATTTGAAAAATTCTTTTTTTGTTGGAAAGGGTATACTTCCCAAATGGTCCCATGAAAATTTTATCAAAATCGACCAAGCGATTTTCGAAAAATCTAAAAAAAATGTCTACATTGTCTACATTGACGACCTCTTAGTTTACTCTGTAAAGGAGCAGTACGTTTTTTTTACACCAATGTGATTGGTTCGGTTAGGTGGGGGGAGGGGAGGGGGTGTAGGTACCACTAAAAAGTGAAAAATAAAAAACTTTTTACAAAAAAATACAACCGACTTCCACACAAAAAATCAAAAAAGTGCAAAATAACTTTTATTTCGGAAGTCGGTGTTCAAAAAACGAAAAAGCAACCACAAACACCGAGTTCCGAAATTAAAGTTATTTTGCACTTTTTTGATTTTTTGTGTGGAAGTCGGTTGTATTTTTTTGTAAAAAGTTTTTTTTTGTTCCTTTGCTCCTTTTTTGATGTCAACGGTGCGTCATGTTCCACGCGCGCCTCAAAGACATGTGTCTTTGAGGCGCGCGTGGAACATGACGCACCGTTGACTCGGGCCTGTGGCCGTATTACGAAGTGCCAATGCTATCATGATTCGTGTGAGGGGAAGAGATAGTGATATTCGTCTTGTGTAACTCTGTCTCTCTCTGACACAGAAATCATGATAGATTTAAGACGTCATAATAGAACGCCTGGTTCTTATCAGATGGCGAGCCACCCATAGCTCGCTGTCCGCAGGCCCTCGCAGTAGGATGCCGGGAATCGCCCTGCGACTCCCGACACCCGACGTGTCTTCTTCTTTTGCGGCGACTGTGGCGTATAACGTTTCCCTCTTCCCCTGCCCAGTTTATCTCCTCTTTCGCTAGCATTACTGCTTCGCTGAAGGAGGTGACTTCTTCCCATTCCTCCTCGCTCCGGACCATGGATTAAACCAGGGTTGGAAGCGAGAGGTCGACGCCGCCGATCGCTTCGACAAGGACACAGCGTTGCTCCGCCCAAGCAGGGCAGATCCCCACCGTATACTCCCTCGTGTCCTCCGGGCGATCGACACAGTGTTGACACCCAGCCGTGTCCTCCCGCCGAATTCGATACAGTTACCTCCCAAAACATCCGTGTACGGTGAGTACCTACATCGACGCCACTCCAACCACTCCTAAAAGAGGGGACTGTGGTGAGGTGCCCATTCCATTACGACCTGTCAACCGTCACGTCTGACTCAATACTCAC
Organism: Hecatera dysodea; assembly: GCA_905332915.2. NCBI lineage: Eukaryota > Metazoa > Arthropoda > Insecta > Lepidoptera > Noctuidae > Hecatera > Hecatera dysodea. Next base: position 20,162,228 of record HG995290.1, read on the forward strand.
ACAATCCTACCAACTTTTCTTTGGCCTGGTTCTCAATCCATTCAAATTTATATACATAACTCTGTTGTTCACATGCGTTTCATACTTCCTCTACATATGCCAAGCCGAGCAAGATAAACGATTCCATTTCCACTTTTCTTTCACTGGGACCACTTTCAAACTTCCTGTAATGTACTGTGACGTGACTGATTTCTGTGTACTGTATTATATGAACTTAAATTCTAATAAAAATATATTCTACACAGGTCCACAAGCTATACTGCGGCACATCCATAGACAAGCAAACCAGAGACATTTTCGTCGAAGGCACCATGAAGGACGTCCACGAACACTTCCAAGCGCTGATGCACTACTGCGCGAGTGACGTTGTGGCCACGCATGAGGTGTTGAGAGAACTGTTGCCGCTGTTCCTGCAGCGGTTCCCGCACCCGGTCACGTTGGCTGGCATGCTGGAGTTAGGTAAGTGTTATGTCCCCAGGGATGTGCCCTAACAAGCGTAGCACATATGGGATACCGAGGTAGTCGTGCTGATCTTCTCAGCTAAAAGAATAGTATGTAGTGACGGGTGGGCGTTTTTGGATTTGTCTTTATTTAAAACTAGCAGCGCCCCGCGGTTTCACTCGCGTTTTTCCCGTTCCCTTGTGATTTGTGAATAAAGGGATAAAATGTAGCCTATGTTACTCAGGGTGAATGTAGCTTTCTAATAGTTAAAGAATTTTTGAGTTTGTAGTTGAGGCACAGTAGTTTGAGTTTATTCATTACAAACATACACACACACACACACACACACACAAAAATACAAATCTTTTCTCTTTATAATATTAGTGTAGATAAAGAGTTTCAAAAAGTGAATAATTTGGTTTTGATGGTGATCATTTTTTTTGGATAGAAAATCATCAAATGACTTCTTCTGCTCTGGGTGGAGCGGAAGGGAGTGTCAGACTCTTACTGACTAATTACTGTCCATCCGGCTTCCTCCGAAATTTTCCCCAAAACGCCAGACGCCTTCTACAGGTTTCCTCTCCGATAGCATTAAAAAAGTGTAATGCACTTACTTTGTATTGGCACCTCAATATCCATAGCAACCAACTAACAATAAGATAAGCGTACTACGCGTTCAAATTGAGAGTAGGATATGAAAAGGCGTCTCTGAGGTACACTTCGTGCTTGTATACTATCTCAAAGCTATATATTACACTATATTTTATATCTTTTTTTTACTCGAAGGTCCGCAGTAGTAAAGCTATTTGTAATAAAGTACTATTACAGTTTTAAGAGTATGGGTGCTGGTTATTAATTACAGATATAATGTTCTGGTGCTATTCATTTTATTTTATAAATTTTAACTATTTTATTTTGGAAAACTTGCAGCTAATACATTACTTACAGCTAATCATGATAAAATCAAAAGTCGTTTATTCATGCTGTGAGCCAATACTTTTTGAAAGTCCCCTAGAAATAAATCTACAATGATGTCCATAGACGTTAGGGTCCACTTAACATCAGTTGGGCTATCGGGTTGTTAAGTTATGCCATACAACATTCAACTCAAAAAAAAAAGAAGTACAATAAAACGCACTTTCACTTAACAGGATCAGCCTATTTACCAGTCAACTCAAACTGGTTACAATACATAGACTCAGCGGAAACAGTATTCGAAGATTTAAAACTAGAATCCCGACAGTTATTGTCCCTGAAAGCTGATGAGGCTTGCAGAATGATGGCGGACAACTCTTACAAGAAAGATTTGTGGATGTGGGACCAAGACTGGTCGGTACAGAACTTGAAATTAAAAAAACAAACTAAAAAGACGAAAAAAGAGACTGAAAAGGAGATAAACAGTGATTTTGAAAATCGAACTACTGTAATAGAGGCCGAATCATCGAATAAAACACAGAAACCAGATTTAAAAAAGTTCGACGTTTTAAATGAAGAATACATCCAAGCTTTTGAAGATAGAAATAGGAACATAGAAGAAAATATTAAAAATGTTGCAGAATTAAGCAAAGAGTTTGAACATCTATTTGAGTTGGGTGAACTGTTACCGGTAAAGAGGCCGTATTTGGCCGGATACCCGGCTTGGTACAGGAAGTTATGTACTAAACCAGGAAAAGACCCGGATTGGACGCCCGGAGCCAATAATATTACTACTAGTATGCAAGTAAGTTTCTTTACTATATTCAGTGCCATATCGACCTTTTAGAGTGTAAGGGGGGGGGGCGCTTTCGCAGTATTCACTAAAATAGTGCATATTTATTTATTTAACTTTAACTCAGGTAGAACCCATAAATTTGTTGTATTCCTTAACCTATGTTAGTATAAAAGACTTAATTAAACACACAACATTGATACTTAATTTCGCCACCTCACGGATACACCCGGCAATAGGACATGCACTGAGCACAGGTGCTTCATAAGGCGGCCCTCAGTCTTACTAGCAACAATGCTCAGAAGACTGTTGTCGCTGCCCCGCATCCGACGCAGCAATGAAGCAGATCTTTTACGAATGATCGCAAAGAAGTCGTCTGTACGCGCTGGTGTGAACATCCCTGATGCACTACAGAAACGGGGCAGCGACAGCAGCATCCTAAAAGCATTGTTATATTGCACACGCAGGGCATTATACGTTTTCTGCGTGTAACTGGTCCACAGACTGCAGGTATAAAGGTTTTGGCAATAAGCCCTAAACAGGGTTACCTTTACACTGTTGTCACACTTTGCAAATCTGCGGGCCAGCATGTTGCATCTTACGGCCAATGCCCTGCGCTCTCTCTCAATATCACAGTTATCAGTGCAGTCCTCTGTAACCCAGTGACCAAGGTACTTGAATTTTTTAACTCTGTTTAGAGTGGCACCACACAGCGAGACTGGTGGTACCACTTCATAGGTCTTGTTTTGTGCCATAAAAACTAACAGCTCGCTTTTCTTCGCATTATACCTTAGTCCATGAGCTCCAGCATAGCACTCACATATATTTAACAGCTTCCTGAGAGCACTGATCGACAGACTCAGCAGCACCATATCGTCAGCATAACTGATGTTGTTGAAGGTTTATAGTGCATACCGATAGCATTAAATAATTCCATACTAATTTAATAAACCGGAAAGTAACTCTGTCTCTGTGTTTGTTACCTTTTCACGTCTAAACGGCTGTACGGATTCGGACTTAGAATTTAGGACATAGGATACTTATTATTCCAGGCATAATATATTTCCTTGGGACAATTTCTGACATCCAAAGGCAAAATCGGGGGTAAAAGCTACTAAACAATAAATCCTTTCCAGATAACTCCAAAGCTCCTTCGCCTATCCTGGGAGGGCTACCCCCTCCACTACATCAAGTCTGAGGGCTGGGGCTTTCTGGTCCCTTACAGCCGACATCGTAGCAAAGACGCAGAAGAACCCCTGGTACCTCTAGAGGAACTCCTTGAGAGATGCCCCTTGACCTTCTGCAAGGATACTGAGTTCCAACCCGATGTGTCCATGCTGCCCAAGAATGTGGAGGTAAGGATATCTAGAACTAGAAGTCAGACGGGGCACCAGTCTTGCCAAGGGGCGAATATTTTGAGAAAATCAACAAGTGAAGTCAATCTGCCTAGCCAACTATGTATGTTGAGTACTTCTTCCAGTCCTATGTAGATGTAGCTGAATACCAATATTTTATATGGAGAGCATCCTATCTGACCTCCAACACCCAGTAAAACACCCGCTAAACACGGGCTTCATCCAGAAGCCAATAAATATCCGACACCAGTAAAGACTAACGACTGTCAAAGATCTACAAATGGCGGCTGGAACCAACGGCATAACGTGTTCTCCGAGACATGGAGGAACCCCGTTATGTTATTATGGTCATCCATCCACAGACCAACTTCATCAAGCCTTGCTTCATAATCAGCCTTTTAACGTTCCCACTGCTGGGACACAGGCCTCCTCTCTAGGAGAGGGAATGGCCCGTAATCCACCACGCGGGCCCAGTGCGGGTTGGTGAATGTCACATGTCTTCGAATTTTTGGTTCTAGGACATGCCGGTTTCCTCACGAATTCACGATGTTTTCCTTCACCGTTTTGAGAGCAGTGGTGATGAAATTAATTACACAAAGTAATGCGCCTGGCTGGGTTTGAACCCGCGACCTACGATTCGTAAGCCTTGCTTAATCTTGAGAAACGACGTGTGCGGCAGACATTCGTCAGGCCCAGGAATTCAACCTAAATAAAATAGTGATAATTGTCTATGTTTAACAGGAAGATTTAGGCAGGCGTGCGTACTACGCTAGAAAGAAGAGGGACGAGCAGGCTGCCGCCAACCAGTACCACGGCCTGGGAGTGTGGTGCGGGATAGAAGTACAAGGTAATCACACTTCCAATCATATGCTTCTTCTTTTCGAGTCGATTGTTAAGTCTTCAGATGCCAGATGACAAGCCACGTCATTGGCAAGATTGGTGGAATTCATCAAATCCCCAAAAGTACAGGTGTATTCTTTTTGTGTATATCTAAGGCACTTCCTCATATTTTGAACAAGGCAGTCATATTGTACTAGGCCTTCTGAATTCTTCAAAGTCAAAACGTTTATTGCGAACTAAGTGTTCAATGTTGATGTTATGTTGTATGTGTGTGTCTTATCTGTATTTAAGATTGTTTGCAATCAGTGCTTCCAGAGATAACTCTTACAAACAAACTAAAAAAATACCTATTTCAAATCAAATGTCATTTATGCAAACTAGGCTGAGAGCCAGCACTTTTTGAACGTCAAATTTTTCATAAAGACAGTCCCCCAAAACGCCCACCCATCACCACTTCCTAGTCTTTTAGTTGGGAAGAAGAAGCTGCGCATTAAACTCCCCAGCTTTATATTTTTTTTTACATTAGTTAAGATTAAGGTGTTTAACGGCGGTCTTAATATTTTCAGGGTGTTGTCATTTTCTCCGACTGCCACATAAGGATGGGCCGAAGTACAAAGTGGGCAATCCTCTAGCTAAAGACTTCTTAGAGATGTTCAGTCAGAACGTGCTATCAGCCCAAGGGAATGACGCTGAAAAGGTGAGAACCTCCTTAAAGGTCAGAATCAACCTTGAAAGTAAGTTATTGAACTTAATTTCAAGGTTGATCCACACATATCCGTTCCGAGCCCGGGTCGTGGCCGTTCTCATTACTAAAAACCAATAAAAAATATTAAAAATATAAAATATGGAAATACCAAACTTTTCTTCAGCTCTCTGAATATTTGTATTTGCAATAACCGACTTATCACACAGCAATAAACGACTAACCGACTTGATATGGACCACTCGCAGTTCAGCTCAGTAAGGCTGGTTACTGCTCAACAGGACTATCCTGTGGTGGCCTCAAATGAATTTAAGGCCCCCAGCCAGGGCTAAAAACTACTCTTACAAGCTAAATGACTCCTCACTAAGGACATTCCCTGTGGGATACGGGCCTCCCCCAATGACGACGTTAAGGGTCAATGGGGGATGACTCATGACAGTAAGGGACAAGCTGGGTCTGATTATCATTATTTAGGGGACTTTTTACCCGAAACTAAGAAAACGAACCCAGGATACCACGCTCGGCGGTCACACTTGCGAGTACTATAAGACCAAAGGAGGAGTGTAGGAGTCGCGACCGAAGTGGTATGGACTGATATGCTGTTAAATTAAATACTTTGATAACTTTAAGGATTTATTTGTAAAACGGAAATTATGCTAAGTTACGCTAAATGATATGATATGCTGATGAGTACGAAAGCACCCGGTTTGCTGTCCGAATATGTACTGATGCCGCGCCGCACTTAGCGCGGCGTAGATGGTTAGCTAGATCAGCAAAACGTGTTCGATCGTGATTATTGTATCGAACAAGGACTTTTGATCCGTTATCTTTTTTTTCTTTCTTACATTCGCTCTCAGGTATTAACATTCGGCCGCATGATGTCCTACTGGCGTAACAACAGGGAGCGTATTCTGAGTCAGCAAGTCGTGTGGCTACCGGACGAGCTGCTTCCACCAGCGTTACGCGGCGGATTGAAGAAATACGGCGCCATCATACCGCAGGTTGTAGTGTGTGGGACGCTGACGAGGCGGTGAGTATTATTGCGTTAAATCAATATATAAAAGTGTTGGACTGTCCATATTGCAGAGGAGGTGTTGCACTAAAAATGGTGGAATCCTCATGGATGTCCTCCACCCTGGGGCGGGCGGAGGTGTCTGTCAGACTCTTACTGACTAAAACCACCCCGGTGTTCCGTCTACCACATACGCCGAGGATCGCGGGAACGTATGCGACTTCCGTAATCCCCGGCTGATGTTAGCCAGCCTCTGCGGGCCACCTCGAGTCAGCGGAGGGAGTGAGGTGTTTGACTCCCTCCGCGACGTCAGATTCGTACTGACTAAAACTACCCTAGCCCTCCTCCGACGCCCGGTGCGCCTGCTGCGGATGGGGAGAGAGCGAGATCTCCCTTTCCCGTTCCGCAGCCTCCTTCTGCGAGATAACTGTTTCGCAGAAGGAGACCACCGCGTCCCAGGACTCCTCGCTGCCGACCATAGATTGAACTACGGCCGGCAGCGAGAGGTCACTGCATACCACAGAGATGAGGTCACGGCGCGGCTCCTCCCAAACGACACACCCTGCTAGCGTATGCCGCGCCGTGTCCTGGAGGCAAAAGTCCTCGCGCCACCGATACAGTGACGCGAGGACTTTTGCCTCCAGGTCCCATGGCGGAGATCCGGCCAGTGCGCAAGCCGCCTCGTAGGAGATCGTGCGATAACCCCTGATGACTATGACGGCCATCACCCTCTGCGGCCTCCACAGAATTGTGATGGTGCTGGCCGTCAGGTCAGCCGCCCAGATCGGGGCCCCGTAAAGGGCCATCGATCGCACGATCCCCACATACAACCGCCTGCAGGCGGTGCTCGGGTCCCATAAAGTAGATAGGTAATTTTTGGTTTATACATTTTCGAGCTCGTTCTGCTCTCTATTGCATTCCAAATTCTCTCAGTTCAAAAAGTCCCTTCTATTTTATTCAAAAATGAATGGTTAAAAAAACAAACCTGTCCTATATATGTAGGATGCAAATATTTTTGTTAGCTCGCAGCTCACCCTTGCATTTGACAATTGGTTCATTATAATAATTTATAATAATGGATGACAGATAAAACCAAATCCGGAGATACCTGTTTTATTTTTTCGAATATAAAGATAGTTTACACTTACTTTAAGTCTCGGAAAAACGTTTATTTTGAACTTGTTCGGCAGCGCCAGCGAGCCCACATGGATGACAGCCAGCAACGCGCACGCGGAGCGCGTGGGCTCCGAGCTGCGCGCCATGGTGCAGGCGCCGCCCGGACACAAGTTTGTGGGCGCCGACGTCGACTCGCAGGTAACTCAATTCTTCTTCTTCTACCTAGCGTTCCTTCTTCCTTGTTCACACAACTCTGTCCTTTGCTCGATTTTTTTTAAACCTTACCGAAACAGAGTGCCGGATTCAGCTGAATGCTGGTATTCAGCTGAATCCGGCTTGACTGGGAGCCGACCCCAATATAGTTGGGAAAAGGCTAGGCAGATGATGAAGACCGAAACAGAGTGCTTCAATATCAGACCTCGCTTTTTTCGCAACAATGTAACTTCTGTTTCGTATGACTGTTCAAAAGAAAGAAATATCAGAGATGGGGTGATTGGAAATCGAGCTCGTTCTTGCATTTCTGCTTTTCAGAGTCACATTATGTACCAGATGAATATGCAGGCTAATTCTTTGGTTAGGTAAGTGTTGAAGATGGTGTCACGGTCCGCGCGCCTCTTTAATAATTTTGTTTTTATTTTAAGTACGTTTTCTAATACAAGTTGTAATTTGTTTTAATTAAGTAGAAGACCATAAAGAACGGACTGTACATGTACGCTGTATCCCACTTACCGCGCCGAGGCCGCCATTGCTAAAAATCGAGTTTTAGTGCCAAAGCACCTCATAACATAATATCAAATGGGATGAAAAATTTAATGAAAAGTTATATGATTTATTCTGTAAGTGGATTACCTAAATGGATATAAATAATATTAGAATTCCGCGGTGTTATTTTTCCTGTCCTCAGACGAGTGATAGTTTAGAACTTCTTTTATTTTGTGATGCATCGCCGAGCGCTTACGCCGCTATCGTATATTGGCGTCGCGAAAGCATCAACGGACATGTAACTGTATCATTTATCATGAGTAAATGCTAAGTTACTCCCTTAAAACCGGTTTCAGTGTCTAGACTTGAGCTGCAAAGAGCCGTGTTGGTAGTGCAGCATGTAAGTTAGCTAATAGTGTTAGAAAGAAACATCTGTTACAACCTAATTTAATTTTCTACTGGAGAAATTCGACTACAGTTTTACACTGGGTTAAAAATAATTCTAGAACGTATTAAGCATTCATCGCGAACAGGCTAGGAGAAATAGACGAGTTGAGTAAGTCCGACGTCGTAGGCGTCGGCGTCGTCGACGCCGAGTCGGCGTAAACATCGCAGACAGCTGGCGACAAAAAATAGTGATTACGTATTGACAGGTGATTCGGAATGGTTCTCGGGACCGTTGTTCTTACACCAGCCGGGTTCTTGCTGGCCAGAATAACCTGGAATAAAAACAATTAGTTTTGTATTGTTACGAGCTTCGGGTTCGTTACAATAAAATCAGCCGATTTAGTAACCAAAAATGACACTTTAATTACACAACACTAATTACACTATAAAATTACTAATTACAAAACACAATCGCACTATTAATCACTTGAGTTCGCAGTCGAAGATCGCTCTCGAAGTTATCACTTGTATCGCAAATCCAGTACTGACTCGGTCGGTACATGTGCCAGCCAGCCTTATATAGGGCGCCGGGTAGTTCCAGAACCTTCCATTGTAGAACATTCCAGAAAGTTCGCGTACATATCGGTCGCGACTGACTAGGGCCCGAGAATTCTAGAATGTTCTATCATAGAAAAATCTCGAAGGTTCTTGACTTTACTAGTTCTGCTAATTGATACTAGATGGCGCTAGTGGTAACGAATTGTGGCTATTTTCCTTACTTAATTGTGGCGCGCAACAATATTTATTCTGGCGTACACTTCGCAGGAGCTGTGGATAGCAGCCCTGCTAGGCGACAGCACTTGCGGCGTGTGCGGCGGCAGCGCGTTCGGCTGGGCGGTGCTGGCGGGCGACAAGAGCCGCCGCACTGACCTGCACTCGCTCACTGCCACCGCCGCCGCCGTCTCCAGGGATCACGCTAAAGTTATTAACTATGCCAGGATTTATGGTGAGAAATCTTTCAAAACCAAAACTCATCTCTAATTTCATCTGTGTTTACGTTTCTTATCCCACTCTTCTGTCGCAGGTCTGCTGGAAGATATATTGAAATAAACAGTAGCTTTGTGCTCTTTCCTCTATATGCAACTTTCTTTTGAAGTTGATTGTGTGTACACAAAATAATAAATGATATTCAGACTAAGACTTCGCCTTTTTCACCCCTTTATAAGTTTAATTTCCAAATATCCCTTCTTAGTGCTTATCTACAAAATTTCATATTTCTAGTTCCAGTAGTTGATATGTCTGTCAGTTAGTTACCCTTTTATACATACATAGATAGATTAGGCTGAGAGCCAAATCGTATGGAACGTCAGTTTAACATAAAAGCAAATAAAAAACGGGTAGGCGTTTTGGGGGACAGTCCTCTAAAACTCCTGCCCATTTTTTATATACCACTTCCTAATGTGTTAGCCAAAAGTTTTTGTGTTTATTGAATATGTTCTGCCTGTGGCTATGCAAGGTTCATTTGGAAATTATGCCTACGAAAACATTCCGACGGTCGTAATAAAAATTCTTTAATGATTTCCTACTTTCTGCCAGTGGTTAAGTCGGAAATTGAAGGGAACGAACCCCTGAGATAGAAATCCTATGACCGGTCAAGGTCATACGATTTCTATTTCCGAATAATCCAGAACATGATTTACCCGCAGTAAAAATCATCAAATTATGACAGAACTCGCAATCCATTTTTTTAACGGAAGGCCTTCTGCTTGAAAAAATAGTAAAACAGCCGTTCTTTAAAAAATTGAGGCTTGAATGATCTCCTGTCGATAGTTTCATAGACAAAGCTGGAAATGGAACATAATATGGAGGGAACTTTAATGCATACGGAGTACTGTAATGATATTAGTCGGTCGCATTTTGTCTGTGACCAAATCTAGCCGGCTAAAGTTGTTTGGATCAAAAGTAACCATAGTCAAACATCTGGTCAAACCAGCCTATATTTTGCCTCACTGAAGGGCAAAAGCCTTGTTTTTCATTTTCCATTCAAATATTTTATTTGCTGATGCGAGTCAGCCCCACCACTTTGAAAGCGCGCATCATAATCACGAACAAATTAAAAAAGAACTATTAATAAGCAAATGTTACTACAGTGTCAACGAATATTTAAATGATAAATCCTTGAAATTTGCATAAAATAAACAAAAATGTTTTTAGAATAATTTAGATTATAAGTCCTCATCTCCACATACATATCTTTTTTTTTTGCTGTGCCCTACAGGGTCCACGATTGTTTCTTTCGAAAATGTTTACCACCTAAGCCTACATTGTGGAATGCAATAAAGAATTGAGTATAGTTTCACAATGAAGCCTTCGACCTACAGGAGCCGGTCAGAACTTTGCAGAGAGATTGCTCAAACAGTTCAACCCTACCATGACCATATCGGAAGCCAAGAGCAAGGCTGCTAAGATGTTCACCTCCACGAAAGGCAGGCGCGTGTACCAACTGAAGAGGCAATACATGGAAGGATTTATGGACGAGGATTTAGACGAACAGGTAATCCTCACTAATATTATAAATGTGTACTTCTACTAAAGACCACTAGAGGCACTTTAACTGTAGATGATGACGATCAAAAGTGCCGTTTAGTGGCCTTGTTAAAATAAACGTTTTTAATGTGAAGTTAAAGATATAATACATACTTTAAACTCGCTTATCGCAGGTGGTAGAGATGACAAGTTACCAAGCGATGCGGCTCGCCAAGATGAGCGGGAAGCGAGTGGAGGACATGTTTGAACGGCCAAAGTGGGTCGGCGGCACCGAATCCGACATGTTCAACAAGCTGGAGGAAATCGCAGGTATGACTTTCACTGCTAGGGTTGCTGTATTTGTTCGAAAGAGTCACCGCGTCCCTGGAACGCAAAGGGCACAATAATGATCACGGGTAGGTCTTAGTCAGTAAGAGTCTGACACTTCCCTCCGAACCAGCTTGAACGTCTCAATTGGTATAATAAACTGTATATTTTTTCATCAGACTCCGAGGCCCCATCTACAGCGTTCTTGTCAGGTCGCTTGTCTCGTGCGCTAGAGCACGCACAAGGTCGCTGGGGAGGCACGAGACTCAACTGGGCCGTGCAGAGCGCTGCCGCCGACTTCTTGCATCTCATGCTGGCTAGCATGGCTCATCTCGCGCCTAAAGCCAGGTACATACAACGCTCCTGTCAGGTAGCTTGACTCGTGCAGTGGTTTACCGTGTAGGCACAGGGTCGCTGAAGAGGCACGGGACTCAACTCAGCACGAAAGTACGCTCTTTTAGGATAACTTTCTGGGAGAATTACATCCAAACATTATTTTTAGACTTTATTTCAAAGATCACAATGATTAGAATTGCTTAGCCCAATCCCAGCCGTCTTACAATTAAAATTCAAAGAACATTGGCCAAATTTGTATAGGAGCTGGATTAGACTTTTATTTTTCATGTCCCAAAATAAACTATACTTAGATTGGTTTGTTTTTATGTTGTAAACACCATCCCGTTTGAAAATATTGTCTAAATAGCCACGATTTTTCATAATAACATCAACAATCCTTTTGAGCTTAGAATCAACAACTACCTTTACCAGACTGGGGCCTAGCCTAAAAGTGTAGTTAGCGATAAGCGAGGCGTTTCCATTTATTTCGATTTCACTCACAGAATTAGCCAAAAAATAGGACATCAATCTCAAAATGGGCGACCTGTCAAGCCAACTCGTGGAGTCTGCTCTGCTTCGATGACAGATTTTGTGACCGATAATTCAATAAAAACTACAACTACATTGCTCCAACTTGCATTACGTGTATTTAGCTCACTCGTGAAGAATTTAAGGATTTTTTGTGGTTGAGACTTAGTAGCTAGTCTTCAATGCTCAAGTTGCATACGTATTGACACATCGAGTATTGGTAGGTTGCAGGAGTACATGAAGTGTAATGGTAGGATTTAGGAGTACTATAAAAGTAATAGGCTTGACAAAAATATGTTTTATTCAATATCCGCTCTTACAACAACTACAGCAAACAAGGTGTCAATCAATGGCGTAGGTCGATGACCACAGATGTAACTTGTCGATGACGTTCCGTTGTACGTAATTGTACAAAACGCTTATACACACTTTAACACACATAGTTATTATTCAGGACAAGGATCCAATACATAATAAATCGGCATAGTATTTGGTTTGATGCCTATATTCTCATTGAATTGAATTCCTGTTAATAACTATTAAACGTGATATAATTGTAGTCTTTAAATACCAATTCATTTAATACGAGAAATGAATCGTCATTAGGTGCGTTCTGAAACTAATATTTTAAATAATTTCGAACAAGTTACAAAACAAAATAAATGGATATCTTTTTAATGTGGCTTCTTATAGAGATATGTATTGTGTTTTCTAAGACTTTATAAAATAAGGCAATTTTTCATATATATGGAATTTGGTGACGCCATCTTTTCATCATCTGGTACGTTTTGTCCATCCTTCTTTCATATTATTTTTTCTTCTTTGCAGGTTTTGCCTCAGTTTCCACGACGAGGTCAGATACCTAGCGTCAGACGACTGTAAATATGAAACTGCGCTGGCGCTGCAAATAACGAACTTACTGACTAGAGCGTTTTGTTCACAAAGGTAAATATTCTCTGTCGATTGGTAAAGGGCGCAATGAATATGGTACTGTATGGCAGCTAAGTTTTAGGTGTCAGTTAATAGTTGTAAGACACAGAAAAAAAAGCACTCAAAACACTGCATGTTGACAAACATTGCGATCGTGATCATCGCGCCAATACGCGATCGGCACGTTCATTTGTACGGCAAAACGAATCGCGTCGTCGCGCTGTCAGAGGGCGAATTCCGATTTAGCCTTACAAATGCACGTGACGATCGCGTATTGGCGCGATGATCGCTTTGTATTAGGATGATCTCAGAAAGTGTTTGACTACTATCAAAAATCTATATGAATGAATACTTATTTGAAAACAAAAATTATACAGGGATAACTTGCACAGAAATCTATAAATCTACCGTTTTTTCCTTTTTCAGAGTCGGAATAAACGATCTGCCACTATCAGTAGCATTCTTCACAGCAGTGGAAGTGGATCAAGTATTAAGAAAAGAGTCAAATCTCGACTGCACGACACCTTCCAATCCACACGGCTTAGAGAACGGCTACGGGATCCCTAATGGAGAATCGTTGAATATATTTCAAGTATTAGAAAAATGTAAATTGAATAAATCTATTGATTAACATATTTTTGTTTTTATTTCACATTACTTACTGGCTTAGGTAGGCGAGTGTGAGTTTAAACGATCTGCAAAAATCCACTCACATAACGGACTGTTATCCCTACTAATATATAAATATGAATGTAAGTTTGTTTGTTACGCTTTCACGCGAAATCTACTCAACGGATTTCAAAAATTCTTTCACCACTAGAAAGCTACATTCACCCTGAGTAACATGGCTATATTTTATCCCCGTATTCCCACGGGAACGGGAACTACGCGGGTTAAACCGTGGGGCGCTGCTAGTTTTTCATATTTTAGGAAAAGCCTACACTATTTTTTCCATTTCTCTCGGTGTTGTGTAATGCGTTACATCCTGCCAGTTCTCGAGGAAGTCATCCAAAGCGTCTCATCAAGTCACCATACTCTTGTTTTGTCGTATGTGTGCATTCTCGCTGGGTCAGGGCTACAGGATTACGATATTACGATCAAAAGATTAGACTGCTTCTGAAACTTACCAATAGAGGTGCCAACTGTAAAGTGATTGACATAATAAATATGAGCTCCGCATCGGATCAGCATCTCTGCGACTCGAATCGTTTAGCAAATTTTCCTTATGATACTCCACACAGCAATGCACTCCAAAATGGCAAGGGCGTCTCATGGCTTAGGCTAGGAATAAGCTAGTAAATTCCTATAGCAGCCACAAAACTTTCCTCAGAGCGTGGCATTATTGCTTCCGAAGCTTATTTTTGAAGAGCTGGGCACTTGTTACTTTCGTGTCGACTAACTTAACCGATAATAGGTAGGTAGTCATACCGATTTTCGCAGTTTTTTTTTTGTGAGTGTTGCCTCGCAGTTCATCCGGTAAAGGTTTAGTAGCGTTTGGCTGGATTTAGGGGGGAGGGGGAGGAGACCCTTCCCCCATAGCACCACTCCCATAAAAAAGCAACGCACCGTTTCCGAGATCGACTTTTAGTATCCTAACCTCGAAACACTCAAAAGTGGCTCAAAAAGCATGTCGGAGTTTAAAAAAAAATAACCACGAAGGAGTAGGCGAAGTCTGCTTGCTCGCTCACTAGACTCTGCCGCCTGTTTCCTTGTAACACTAGCAACTGCCTTTTGCACACACATAGGTACAATTTGGTATAAGTAAACACAAATAAAACAACAACACATTTTATTTATTATAGCTTTATTTTCCACTTAACATTGAAAATATATGTATATACCAGATTTTAATAAGGTATTTCTTCGTTTTCTTTGTTATGTGCCCCCCTCTTGGGTAAAAGCCTCCTCCATCTTTTTCCCTGTCCTTGGCCAAATGCATCCAGCTTGTTCCAGCAGTTTTTATTATATCATCTACCCATCTGTTCTTCTGTCTCCCCACATTTTGTTTGCCTTTTGGGCCCAGCCATTCAGTAGTTGGGTAAGTCCATCTCTCATCCATATATCTGGATAAGTGTCCTGCCCAGTTCCACTTCTGTTTCAAACTAAATCGAAGGGCATCAGTTAATTTTGTTTTCATGCTGATGGCTGTTTCTCGTTTTGTGTATTCTTCGTAGTATGAGTAAACATACTTCGTTCCATTGCTTTTTGACATTATGCAATTTTGTTCTTTATTTTTTCTGTGAAGATACAAGTCTGGCTAGCGTAGGTTAGGCTCAGGAGAACACAAGAATCCATCATAGTATTTAGTATTTTTTTATATGAGGCCTATAATTCCCTTTTAGGATTTCTTTTTGGGCCCAGTATTTCTTCCAAGCTGTGCTTAATCGCCTTTCTATTTCGTTTTCGTTGCTGTTTGCATCGAAAGACACCAATTTACCTAGGTATATGTACTCATCTATATGGTGGGATATTGGGTTTTCATAAACTTTGATTGTTTTCTTTAGACTGTTTGTTAATATTTTTGTTTTTGATGTGTTCATGTGCAAGGCGACTTTTTTGCTTTCAGAGTTCAGTCTTTGTAGCATTGATTCTAAACCTCTCGAGGATTCACTGAAGAGAACGATGTCATCTGCAAACTTTAAGTGTGTTAATTTATTATTTAGAATCCATATCCCTTCATCTTTCCAATTAATATTTCTAAAAATGTCTTCAAGCACAGCTATGAATAACTTTGGAGACAACGGGTCTCCCTGCCGTTCGCGTTCCCCTCTTCCAATTGTGAATTTCTCCCCTTGTCTTTAAAGTTTTACTCTACTTGTAGTTTAAGAATATTTATTTTTTAAAGACATAGATATGAAGGGTCCACTGCAATAACGATAAATGTCCTTGTTACCTCGTTTTGAGATAATTACGTTTCAATTGTATTAATGGGAAAAGGAGAGTCGTGTTTAAAGGTATGAATATAATACATTATTGGTTACAGCACATTTTGATTATTGATATTATGTTTTACTCAAGTTTAATTTAAGAACTAAGTAAAAATTATATCAAAGTTTTTAAAACAAGACTTTATTGAGTACCGTCCATTTATCTAATATAAGCGTGAACTGTCTAAAATATCGGGATTGTAAGTAATATTACCAAGTTTGTTAACGAGATTACCAACTACAGATATCCAGGGGCTGAACGACGTGATTAGGTACTTATTTTTTTACAAAAATGGACTTTCATCATTATTGCAGTGGACCATTCATGTTTTGTTTATGTTATTATTTCTTATAGCAGTCCATATTGATGAGTGTACTATGCTGTCGAACGCTTTGGAGTAGTCCACAAAGGCTACGAGTAGTACGTTTGAATTTCTCTATTATTACAGTATGAATATGGTCTATTGTTGAGTAGTGGGCTCGGAAAACTGCTCGTTCTATTGGCTGGTTCCCGTCAATATCAGGTGCTATTCTTCTTAAGATGATTGATGAAAAATATTGTCGATAGCAAGCTGATAGGCCGGTAGTTGCCGATGTCGAGCGGGTTTCCCTTTTTGTATAATAATATAATGTTTGACTTACTCCATTGCGATGGCACTAGCTCATTTTCTAGTGCTAAGTTGAAGAGTTCCGCTAAATATGAAGCCAGAACTGGTGCTCCAATTTTCAAAGTTTCGTTTGTGATGTTATCCTCACCTGGGCTCTTTTCTTGTTTTAGCCGGTTGATTTGGGCCATGATTTCACTTTCCGTTATTGGGTCTATGTTGTATAGTGTTTCCTCTATATTTTCACCAGTTATATTATTATTATCTCTTGTGTCTCGTTCTGTGGTGGCTTCGCATAAAGTGAAGTAAAGAAAGCCGTTGCTTTAGATTGGCTAAAGTACACACTTCTTTTATGGGGTATTGCGTAAAATTTTATAACAAAATACCAGTCGATATTCTTCAATTCAATGAGAGAAAATTTAAAACATGCATAAACCGCACACTATGTAGGCAAGCATATTATAAATTGGAAAATTATATCCTTGATAAAAATGCTAGTCCTGCTCCACAGCCTCAACCACTTGGGTAAACAAGTTAGGAGTATATTTGGAATGGTGCCGATACACGCGTCATGTTCGTGAACGAGCGCCGTCGGTTGAGACTGGTCACCTCTTAACTGCCACTGACTTGTTTTAATCATACTTTGAGTTGTTTTATAGTTTCCCTTTTTTCCTTTGCATTGTCCTCACATATAGAAGCACCAAGGATGTAACCAAGGTTATTTAATACAGAACATGATTTAAAAGAGTGTCCGTGGAGTTCTTTGCACGTTCTTCTCCATAGAGATCTACGCTTGGAACATGCAGATAGCTTCATCCCTTTCGACTTGATAATTCAAAAGTGCCTGTAAAGGGTTTAATTGAAATAAATGCTTTGAGTTTGAGTTGCACATTTGACTATACTTTCTCTATCTTGGTTTTCGCCCTTGTCACTGTTCAAAGTTTGTGGTTTGAACAGTGACAAGGGCGAAAACCAAGATAGAGAAAGTATAATCAAATGTGAAATGTCAATCAAGGTGAAATGAGCCTATTAAGAAGTATCCACGCATAAGAACTGGATACAAATTCAGTTTTTATGCGTGGATAATTCTTTATAGGCTCTTTTTGAGCTTCGGAATACAAACATATTATTATTTTCTCTATGATTTTTCTTCTGTGGTTGGTATAATCTTGTTTAATTGATCTGTTGGTTTGTTTAAACAGTTTCTTTAGTTTCTCTCTCATTTCTTTAGACTCGTCCTTCATGAGCATAATAAGTTCAGTTCTTCTATGGTTCAAATTTTGTTTGTTCATCTTTTCTTTCTGTTTGTTGTTTTCTTTGGCATCCATTGTCAGGCTTTTTGTGATTACTCCTTCCTTATGTTTCTTTACGGATTCTTGCATTTTTGGTAAGTTGTTTTTCAGGTTCTGTATGTAGTTAATTTTGTCCTTGCTGGATTTCAATTTGTTTGATAAGGTTGTAATCGTTCTTCGGCTTAGTTTAGGTTTTTGATTGTTTAAGGTGCATCTTATGATCCTGTGATCAGACGGGAAGCTTATTTTGTTTAGAACTTCTACATTTGTTACAGATTTTGGGTTGGCGCTCAATATAGTCTATTTCGTTTTTTGTTTGATGATCTGGTGATATCCAAGTCCACTTTCTTGAACGTTTCTTCTTGAAGTCCAGCTAATTCTCTTGTGCGTATTGTATTAAGTGCTCACCTCTGGCGTTCCGTATGCCATAGCCATATATATTTTCCATTACAAAATTCTAATTTGGGTTGTCCAATTTTGGCATTGAAATCGCCAATGATTAGTCTGTTTCTATCAGCCAGTTCTTGCGCTCTTGATAAATCATTATAGATTTTTGTGATTTCTTCTTCGCTTGAACTTTCAGTGGGAGAGTATACTTGAATCAGTGATAGTGATCCCTTGTGTTGGCTTGAAGTTCAGTTTTAGGAGGGTGACTCTTTCAGAAATTCCCAGAAAGCTTGATATATTGCCCGTGAGTGATTTCTTTATTAAGAAGCCTACTCCTCATGGAGTCCCATTGTCTCTCCTATATAACAAAATATGTATTCTTTATGTTCTTCGATAGTATATCCCATCTTTTTCACTTCTGAGAGAACTATTAGGTATATCCCAGTTTATTTCATTTATAGCATAGTTTAGTTCGAAAATTCTTTCTTTAGTTGATAAGGATCTCACATTGAATGTGCATATTTTTAGGCCTTGTTTTCTTTTATGTTATTAATTATATTTGTATTATTTTGTTTGTTTACACTTGATGAAGGGAAGTGGTCTTTTTGCCTCACGGTGACCAGCCGGCTTGGGGTGATATTTTCAGAAGTTGGTTTTATTCATGTTGTTTTTTTTTTATCCTGTTCCGGGTGCCCGTGATCGTTGTTAGTTTTTTGAAGTTCCAGGTAATGAGGCTGTTCTAGCCCGTTCGACGCGTGATTATTATCAGAAACTGCCCTTGATTATCACAATTAGTCAATTTTGCGCTGAGACGCCACAAATTAACACTGTTTGTACTGTTATTGATTCAGATTCGCGGAGGACGCTGACGTACGTGTTCGTCGCAACACATTACAAGTTATTTCTTGAATCCAAAATTTATTACTTTGACTAATTCCTCGAAAGGATCAGTTTTATTTCTTTCTACATTTAATCTCCACAGATATTCATAAAGCAAATCAGTCATATTCACAAAATTGTTATAATTGTCTTTATAAAAAAACCGTTTGACGTCACGCCACTGCGATTTGGCTCTTTGTGTTTGGGTACCGTCCTCAGCCACAAATGGGTTGCCACGGGCACTATGGTTTAGCTTTTGGTGGATATATCCATAATCCTTTAGGCAATCATTAGCCCACCAGTAATCTGTGTGTATGGTGGTACCCTCCGCCACATGTTTTTGAATTAAGGGCACCAAAATTTCTGCAGTCCGAAGGTTTTCTGGGCAGACTTCCAGGCGAAGATCCTCACTGCCATCCTCAATCATTCCAAGGACCCAGTGTTCTTTAATTCGAGTGCCTTTGTTAAACATTCTTTTTCCGAGTTTGCACTCATTAATTTGCACTACTTTGCCAGGACCTCCAATCTTTCCACTTCCAGCTTGCACATGTTTTTGGTAAAATACAACTGCCTCTTTACAATAATTATACCAATGACTAATTGTTGATCTAGAGAGGCGGTGTTCTCCTTCCGAAAAATCTTCTAATATTGCTCTGTCATAAGAGTATTTTGCTGCAAAGGCATACATAAGATAAAATAGTTGCGACATAGATATTTTAATATTGTTGAACAAAGTTCCTTTGCTGCGGCTGACTTTAGATTTGCCTCTGCATGGTCCTCTATTACAAACAAAAGAGCCCACCGTTTTATTTGTAGAATATTCTATATTCATTGGTTTTTTATGATGACTACAGATTTTTGAACGGGGTATCATGCCCTTTTCTTCTGCAAACGCAATCGCCTGCTCGCGTGTGCCCAGTTGGCGGTATATTTTAACCAAATTCCACATTCCGCGCAATTCCTCCACATTACGACGACGACGCTTCGAAGATGGTTCGTCCTCCGTGGAACTGCTTGATGACTGAGGTTCGTCATCTACCGCAGATTGGCTAGTCGACGGCTGAGGCTCGTCCTCTACCGCAGAACGGCTAGTCGACGGCTGAGGCTCGTCCTCTACCTCAGTACGGCTCGTCAATGGCTGGAGTTTCTCCATGGTAACGGTCGATCGTGTAGGCAAATCGAAGTCCGAGTTGTATCGCGCAAAAGTCAGTCGTGTAGGCAGAAAATCGGTGTCCAGTGTACGTGAGCGTAGGTCAATTGTAATTGTAAACAATTTAAGTCCAGGAGAGAAGCCAAGTTCGTTGAAAACAACCACAAGAATACTATAAAACACACAGCAAATTCACGCAAATCGGGGAGATACGGAAATACGGAATGTTGACATTGACATTGACACATGACACAGATAGCCCCTTTTTTACGTTCCGTTTTACCGATTATGCACGATATTCTATATCACAGACACTATATTTTGACAGATTTGGCTGTCAAACCTACACTATTAGACATTGACCTATTTTTCCCATCTCAATGCTATTAGATAACAAACACCCATTTTAATGTTTCGTTTTGGTTTTATCCATTTTAACGTTTCGTTTTGGCTTTTATCCAATTTAAGGTTATTTATTTTGTTTAATTTCTCGTTATATATGCGTTGCCTTTAAATAAGAGTGGTAGCGTTATGATCAGTGACTCAATGCTCAAGCCCTACCAGATTCAATCCTTTTTACACCCCAACGGGTCGGGTCTAGTATCGATTGGCAGGAGCCAATCGATACTAGACCCTAGACCCGACCCGGAGTGAGTACCTATTCTAAACGTCACGGGCAAAAACAACAGTAGCGTAGCGACTGTCACTTGTTGCGTTCCAGTTTAAACAGATTATTAGCCTTTTGCACACTTAAGTTTTTCAATTCAATTTTTCATACATCGTAATCACATATTTAAAACTTACAAGAACAATTGTCTGATTTGGTATAAATTAATCCTATATCTCATAATATGTTTTTGTTTTTTTAGACATATACTAATGATTTTGCGAATGGATCATCAAAGTGACTTCTGGTCACCATGTTTATATTTCTTGTAAAGTAGGGCTGTAACGTTACTATCCCTAACCTATTTTTGTGTTAACTACGAACGCTGAACGGAACGTGTGAAACATAAAAAACAACAAAATAAAATCTTTAAAACTTCTGATTAACTTGGTAAATTAATGTTTATAATAAGCAACCATGTCTAAAGTTACTAAAAGGAAACATGTGATGAATGAAGCTTTCTGGGACGACTATGAGCTGCCAAAAGAAAATCAAAGTATTGTAAAAGTTTTGAGAAGTAAAGGCAACAACTTACATGAGGTAAGAAACTTTTTATAGGTAAGCAATCTAGACGGCACCAAACAAGCGTGTCTCAGAACTCGTAAAAATTAACGCTGCTATTTTTTTTTTTAGATTACGACACCCAGCGGCGAAGAATACTTGGTGTCTATGCCAACAAAATTCAGAAAAAATATATGGGTGAAAAGGGGCGATTACATTCTAGTGGAACCAATACCAGAAGGCGATAAAGTTAAGGGAGAAATAGTAAAGATAATGAATAAAGACTCTATCAAATATTATAAAGAAAATAATGTGTGGCCGAAAGAGTTTGAGGACAAAAAAGAAATTGATGCAGACGGTGATGATGAACTATTTGTAAACACTAATAGGAAACCTGTGATGACTTACAGTGAAAGTGATTCAGATGATAGTGACACAAACAGTGATAGTGATGAAGATAGTGATAAAAAGTAGCAAATGGTTACAATATGTTTTTTCTTCCTTCCTAATAGCTCATAATACTGACTGACATTGGTAGAATGAGACCAATCAGTCACAATATCATATTTTTCTAGAAAATTAAGGAAATTTGTTTACACTTGTTGAGAAAAAAATTCTCATGCCTTATTACTAATGAGATTGACAGTTCTATTATTGACATGAAAAACTCAAAACTCCCCAATAATGCTTTTCTATGAAATATACATACTTTATTTAGTCTAGTTCTACTATCTTTATGTCAATTGATTAGTTCATGCTTAGTATGGAACATGGTGAAGAAACCCATGGTTTAATCAACATAAATCATTGCTGGAGTTTATAAATTAAAACCACCCTATGATTCAAAAGATCAAACTTTTTTTATTGCAGTAATTAAATATTGTAATTATTAAATGCTGCAAACAATATTAAATATTGATTGTAACTTACATTGTACAATGATGACCCCCTTCAGTTTTGTGAGGAATCACCCCTGCGTTTATTATTAACTGTGTTTTACCACACCCCTTTGGTTATGCCCTTTACAGTAGCGCAAGGGGGAAATAGGGTCGTATCTGCACTGGATGAGATCTTACCTTTTGACTTTTTATGTTTTGGTTGAGTGTCACTGCTGTCGGAAGTTGGGTCCAAAAATGTACAAGCTTGTTTTCTACGCTTTCTTAAATTATGAGCTATTCTGTAAGAATCCATTTCTACTTAATTATGAATGATTTAAAGATAGTAAAACCTTTCCAACTAGTGGCGCAAATATCTTGTTCATCATCTGATCTTGAGATTCTCTGCATTTAGAGTTGTTTTACTTGCTCTTGCATTCTGCACTGTCTTAGTTCTTCTCTGAATAATATTTGACGCAGGGTGCAAAATGTTCGAGCTTAGCCACCTCATCAACTAATTTATTTCAATTGAAGTATGAAACAATCCTTACTAAGGACCAAAGTGAAACTTTTCCAGCTTGCCTTCGCAAATTCTTTTGCTCTCATCAACCAGTACTCACAAACAAATAGTTCATAATTATTGTCTTTCACAAACAGTAATGTTCTGTGGCACAAATGAAGTACCCCCAAAAATGGACGAAATTATTTCGGACGGGTTTCCATGGTTGCTCCATAAGTGGAGGAAACATCAACAACACATCCACACCCAATGGTACCCATACTTCTTACACTATTGGCCTAGAGTATGGCAGCAGCCACTTCCAGAACAAGCAATAATGATACTTAGTACTGAGGGAACTTGTTTCCATGAAATCTGACAGTTGTTCAATTACTTATTTTCTTTTGATTGGAGAGTTATGAATCAAATACCTCACTAACAGCAGCTTTAAAGTAAGCATATTTATCATGTTTTATTGTTGTAAAATAAAAAATATCTGGGTATTGTATATATTTTAATATAGCTGCAACATAATTATTACTACAATAAAAATAACATCACAACAGTAATTTATTTGAGATCACCTGAACTGGCCTAGCCTAGTAAGTTCACAGAATGTAGTTACAGATCGAGCCATACTCTTATAATATAACAATATGTAAAAAGTAGTAAAATTGTTTATATTTTTGTAAAACAAAATAAATAATCTCTGGATGTACCCAATCATGAAATTGTGCAACATGTCAATGTATAACTTTTATCCTAGAAAATGCATGGTTCCTGTGAGATAGGCTATTGAAAAGAGAAAATCTTGTAAATTGCAGTTTAATGTATTTTACACATAATATACTATTTTGGTATGAACTAGATATAAATTACGCTTTTTATTTTGCAGGTTTTCTTTTGATTTAATCATTAAAATGCAATGTTAATAAAAAGCAATATTGTTAAATATAAAATGTTACTTCAAACTGTTTCATTTTTCTTTGTTTTTTTTTTTACATAATGTTGTACATAACATACCATATTTGGTATGAGGGTTTGGTTAAAATAATAAACATTATCAATATGATGTAACAATAATTTTCAGTCAACTTCCTAAAATGGTTCATTTGATATCTGCATCAATATCGTCAGCCATTATGTATTCATAAATCCTTTTGATAAGTTCTACAGACTTGACTTTGGACCATCCATCAGTTTTAGTGATCAGTTTTGCCTGGCCATCTTTGATAAACTCCAAAGTCAATTGTTTCAAGGCATTGGCAGAGTGAAGGTCAGCCAGTTGTAATGTTTCTATTGCATTCTCAACAGTCAGCTTCTTATGCAGAGCTTCCTCACAGAGACTCTTCAGCCTGCTGAGTTGATAATAGTCTGCTGCAGCTAGCAACTTCTCTGGTATTTCATCAACTCTTGGAGCTTTGTCACTATATATAAAAGTAAGGACTTCTCTGAGGACTTCAGATTCAAGTGGAGACTCGACAACATTAGTGTAACATTCAGTTGTGTTGTGCTCAAAATGAGCCTTCAATACAGCACTCCGGCTGGCTAAGACTGCCTTGTGTACTTTATATTCTACTTGCTCAGCAGATTTCATGATTACATCAGAAAACAAGCCATTGTTAAGCAAGTTTTCGAAGTCATTGCTCAATTGAGCTTCAGGAATGTTTGAGCGATCTACTTTTATATCATTTGTTACCATAAATTGGAATTTTAGCCTTAGACTACCGTCACTAAGCAAGAATATGTCTCTGCCGTCATAACTGGCTATATCTCGCTTGAACAATGTAGCCAAGTACTGCCATTTATTCGCCTGAACAGTATGATACTCCTTGATTACTATAGATCGCTCTTCGAAACGTTTCAGACATATGGTCAAAATTGACTTCAGAAATACGGGAGTAGGAGACAGATAGTAGATTTCAATAATATCATTATCCCTCCCCAAGAACTGCATTTTTAATTGGAATCGTGATTCTGATAAATCTGCCGGATCCTTTGATTTTTCTGTGCGAAACTCTCTGGTAGTTTTATTTTCTAGTAAGATGATAAAATTTGGTACAGTCCATATTATGGTGTTGATTTTAGTTTGTCCTTCTGTGCGGGTTGTATAATTTAAACTGGACATTATTATAGTAAAAATTTTAACTCGAGAGATAATGTTTTTGTTTACGAACAAAAATATTGATTTACGAGTCACACACCTCAATTCGTGAATAGAATTAGAAACCAAACATAAACTCTAATAATGTCAAATTGTCAATATCGTAAACGTCAAACCAATTTTTTTTTTTTTTTTTTTTATAATTTAATGACCTGGTAACAAAGACCTTTAGGTCAAGTCTTTATTTGTTGACGTCAAACCAACAAATCCAATTGATACCATTGACCTATAAAAGTATGGACGGGAAATACCTACGAAAAAAGGGTGCATACCTACAGAATATAAAATGGCTGCCATTGCTAGGGTTGAGTCAATCAAGGTGTTACTACAACGAGTATCGATACTAGTTACGAGTTCCACTAATTTATCACGTTTGGATCATACCTCATATGATGAACTTAATTAAAATCCGTTGTAATAGTAACAGAAAAAGATGAGTAGGTTATCTTACCTTCTGCTATCTATACAAATAAATGAAATTGAAGTGTTTGTCCCGACTAATCTCTGAAATAGCTGTACAAATATTGACGGGATTTTTACAGGCAGATATGTTACAAGGAGTAACTAACGCTACTTTTATTTTAGAGAAATAATTAGGGTACCGCGCAAAAAAAAGCATTAAAATTATTTTTGCTTTTGGTAGCCAGTATGGCTATAGGCTATTTAACATCACCCCACGACCCTTAGCCTCTAACCATTTTTTCTGTAAGCCTTCATTTTTAGGAAACCTATAAAAATTAAAGTATTTTTAAATCATTTTGGTTAGAGATGCTAATATGTAACTAAAACAAACATAAAACATTATAAGCTAGGTGCACGCTTCCAATTAGCTGTTTCCTATGGAGAAGTGCCGGCAAGAAACTCCATGATTACTCTTTTAGAGATAATTAGCTTTTTCAATGTTTTCTTCAGATTTACGTAAAATATTTTGATTTTGGTGTGAAGTGTGAATCACAGGCCGGACCTAGCTAGGTCACTCGGACCGAATAAGACGCAGGATTATTTATGTTAACATCACAGAATATACCGATATCGTTCCAGCGGAGGAACTAGTTTCGTATTACCGCAAGTCGGCAACGGTACAACACTATTTCATTATGTAAACAAACGAATGAATAAACAAATATAATAAAAAGGCCTGTTATGTGGAAATGAATCCAAATATCAATACTTTAGCCATAAATTCATGATTGCGTTACAATAGTATCACCGAATGTGTATTATTGTGTGTAATAATGCATGAAAACCGACTACTAACCTGTGCAAACACAATTGAGGTTGATTTTGACTGTTTCTTGCACCACACTTCACAACACAACACACAGGCATGTTGGATTTATGTTTTCCAACATTTACATTCAGTTTTAAAAGTAAAATTACTCGTAGTTTTCTCGCAAATCACAATAATAAAAAAAGTAAACAACCATTTGACAGCGTAACTACCATGAATTTGGAACATAATATGGCTGCAACGGCACTTACCTACAACTGTCTCTACATCACGACAAAATGTTGCCATAATTAGCAACAACTTTTTTTTTTTTTTTTTTTAATCTTTATTTGTTTATAGAGGGTTTGATCAGTATGACCACGCCACCCTCATAGGTACATTCCACATGGTTATCTACGTTTTATTCCTATGTTTACAATTTTATATAGGTTTTTGGCGGCTTTTGACAGGGGTGCTGCCAGAATACTATTATAAATACCAATATTGTTGGAATCAAAACTATTTTCTAAGAGATAATTGCTCCTTTCAACCTCGTTCCGGACACACTCCGCCAGAATATGAGTGACATCTTCTATTTTATTACACTCCGAACAGTTAGGCGAATCAGTCTTCCTCATTAAAAAAGCAAAGCTATTTAAGGGAATATGGCCAGAACGAAGTCTGAACGCGGTCACAATTTCACGACGATGTATCTCTGTGCCCCCAAACCACGGAAGGCGGCAAAGGCTGGGCTGAATGGTCCTGTACCAAATCCCTTTACTCAGCGACCTCTCATCAAAGTATTCCTTCCACATAGCCAAACACTGTTCTCGTACTCGAAACAACAGGTCACTAAACAACGGTAGGCATTCGAAAGTAATTCCATCTGTGATCGCCTCTTTCGCTAATCGATCAGCTTCCTCATTACCATAAATGCCAATATGGGATGGTATCCATTGAAGAGTAATTTTACTCTTCCTTTGAACCCTGGCAATGGATTCCAGAATGTTGTAGGCTATCGGTGTACCTCGACAATTCGAGGTGCATCGAGCCAGATGTTGCAAAGCACTCCTGGAATCGGTCAGAATTAAATAATTTCCTGATTCGAATGACTCGATGTATGAGACAGCTTCTGCGATTGCTAATAGTTCTACGTACATAATTGACATTTGAAAGGAAGGAAGCCTTCGTTTGCGGATCAAAAATAGCCCAACCTGAGTCGTTACCGTCCTGTGATCCATCAGTATAGACTGAGTAATAATGTGAATAGTTATCAATTAAGTATTGCTCACAAACTTGCTGTATGTGGTTACATATATACTGATGTTTTGGTTTGTCTATTCTATCTATAGCAGGCTTAACTACGTCGGATAGGTCCACACTGCTAACCCACACATTTAAAGAAAATCTTTCTAATTGTAAGGATGTATGAATCGGATAATCAATAAGTGACTCATGCGCCGTCACTAATAGTGGTTTCTTTTTACGTCGCCAGTACAAACACTGGCATGAATCGACAAGATTATTTATAACGGGAAATATTTCATTACCTTGGAACGAATTCATCTTTAACCAATATTTGCCAGCTAGGTAGTACCTGCGTACATTTAAAGGTTGAATGTGAAGCTCACACTCCATCACGTGAATCGCCGTCGTCCTAACAAAACCACCAATAATTCGCATACACTGATTCTGTACTCGGTCTAATTTTAATATACCGCTTTTTAACCCGTTATCGTAAAGAATACTGCCGTAGTCTAGTCTCGAACGTATGATGGATATATATAATTGCCTCAAGTAATATGGATGTACCCCCCATCCAGACCCTGCAAGTACTTGGAAGACTTTTAGAGATTTTAAACATTTTTCAGCTAATTCATCAATGTGTTTTTTCCACCTAAGTGAACGGTCTAGCCACAAACCTAAATACTTTAAACTATCTACTACTTTTATCGATGACTCATTAATTAAAAGATTCACATATTCTCTTTTAAAACCTCTCTTAAAAACGCAAACTTTACTTTTTGAGGACGAAATTTCTAAACCTATGTTTGACAGTAATCCAACTAACATTTCTAATGAGTTTTGTATGCGATGAGTGACTTCTATTATGTTTTTGCCTACTAAATAGATAACAAAATCGTCCGCATATTGCGATATCATAACTCCGCAGCTCATAATACTTGCACAGATATTTGAAGTAACGATGTTAAAAAGTGACGGTGACAGAGGGTCACCTTGAGCTAAGCCGTGGCCGGTAGTTCGACAAATGTAAACATTATCTACTAAAATCTTCAACCTTCTTTCTTTTAAAAACTGCCATAAATACTGACAAATTTTTGATCCCATCCCAATTAAATCCATTGTTTGTATTAATGAAATAGTATTAACATTGTTATAGGCATTATCTAAATCCAAAAAACATCCTATTGTTATTTTATTTTCAGTAAAACCTGTTTGAATATTAGATATTAAACCAACCAGATTGTCCATTGTGGAACGACTTTTTCTAAAACCCGTAGTGTGTGGTGATAAGATGTTATGTTTTTCGATGAACCATTCTATTCGATTGTTTAAAATGCTATGGAATATTTTACACAGACATGACAACATTGATATAGGTCTGAGTGAGGAGTGCGACTGCGGGTCGCGTCCAGGCTTAGGTATTGGAACGACTGCGATGTCCCGCCACTGCACGGGCACAAAACCGGTTGACAGTGAACTATTATACAGTGATAACAATATAGATTTGCCGTTCTCGGGAAGGTATTTAATCATTGTGTATGAAACATTGTCGCAACCGGGTGATGTGTCTTTAGTGCGTATACAGCTATTTAGCTCTTGTTTTGTAATTGATGTTTCTAATTTGGGATTCCTAGAAGAAAATGACGGATCGTGTGGCGATGCATAATCAGGGGTTAGGCTGCGAAGAAGATTATTGGCTCGCTCGCTATCAACATATTTCCTAGCACTTTTACGTCCTTTAAACCAACGCATCTTTCGCCACATTTGACTTTGCGAAGTTGTTCCGTCTAGTGATGTACAAAACTCCTGCCAACCTTTATCTCTTGCACTGCGTAAAAGTTTTTGTGACTCACTTATTTTTTTATTAAGCAACATAAGGTTATTCGGTGTCGGATTGCGTCTAAAAGCTGCAAGGGCCAGTCTACGTTCAGCAACTGATCTGGATAGGTCTGTATTCCAATAGGGTTTGGGAATAAAAACGTTAGTAGGATCCAAGTTAAATTTTATATACGGGATGTGAATGTCTGCTGCTAAATCTATGCAATCAAGAAATTTATCATAGTCACTTTGAAGATTACCAGAAAGGCGGAAGTCGGAAAATATATCCTCAAGTAATTTTTCGTAACTAACCCAATCCGCCTTCTTAAAGTTCCGTCTATAGATATTTTTTTGAACAATATTGAGATTAGAAGTAATGCTGATCATTAAGTGGTCGCTTCCAAGGGATTCGTTCATAACGTTCCAGTTAAATGTCAGTGCCAAGTTAGAAGAAACCAACGTGACGTCAGGCGCGGACTGCTGAAGTTGATTATTAACCAATCTAACACGAGTGTGTTTGCCATCATTAAGGGTGACAAAACCGTTATCTATGATAGCATCATATATTTGCGCACCTCTCAAATCGGTCTTATAAGACCAATTTGTGTGGTGCCCATTAAAGTCCCCTAAAATAAGGCTGTTCTTTGTATATAAAGAAAAAACGGAGTCCCAATCCTGCTGATTGGTATGCACAGATGGTGCACAGTACCCAGTAACAACATATTCGATATCACAACAATTTACCAACTTGACACACATAAGTTCAATACCTGGGTTTGTGATTGGAGTGTTACAGATGTATGCGTGAATCGACCTGTGTATGAAGATAGCAATCCCACCATAACCATCATCCCTGTCTTTGCGGAAAATATTATAATTTGTTATTTTGAGATGGCTATCTGGTTCTAACCAAGTTTCACTTACGGTTGCAATGTGGACTTTTTCCTGTAACAATATATTTTCAAATCCTAGTAACTTCGGTCTTAAGCTCTGCGCATTCCATTGGAGTACACTCAATTTTATTTTCCTATTCTTATGACCCATTTCTCATAACAAAAATATCGAATGCCTGTCTTATAATTGGCCAGTCTGAAATATTTTCAACAATCACTAAAATTATCCAATTTATGCAACACTTAACCATGTTTGTGACCTTTGCTAAAAATGATGTATTTTTCAAAAATATGATTTCTTTTAGTCTTCTAATTAATTCACCGAACGTTCCTTCTTGCTTTTCTTCATCTGTTTCATTAAAAGGTTCTGGCTTATTGGTTTCCTGAGGCTCTGGGTTTAAAAAGATATCATATTCTGAAGCCTTACGTGTCCTTTGTTTTTTCGCCGATGATTTTGAGGTTTTTACAGCATGTTCCTTATTGTGTATTTGTACTTCTGTCGTATTGTTGATATCCTGAGTTATTGTCTCTCGCTGTGACGAGGTAGTTGGTTCAGATAGCGGAGGAGCGGACAGCAATGTAGAAAACGGTTTGACAGAAGGCATCTTAGGAGCGACATCTGAGGGTGACCTTGGGGCTACATAAATAGTTAAGGCCTTTCTGTATGTGCAGTTGAACTCAGCCATAATATCTCTCAACCTTTTTTCTTTAATAAATGAGGGGCAGCCTTTGTATAATGCCATGTGTGCACCATTACAATTTACACATTTAAAAGTTTTTGTCTCGCAGTTACTATGGTTGTCTCCACACTTTGGACAGACAACTTTGCTTGATGGGCATTTCTTAGTAGGATGACCCAATTTCCAACATTTCGTGCACTGCGATACAGGGAAGATGTATGGATCCACTTTTATTCTTAAACTGTCCACGTATATATATGGTGGTAAATAGGCGCCCTTAAAACATAGACGAACTGCTTCACTTCGTGCCCAACCTTCACTCGAGCTGCGTCGGTTCAATCGACATATAGATATTAATTCAGCTGGCTTAGGACAAGTTATTGTATTTTGTATTTGATCGTCTGATAGATCTAAATCCACGTCCCGTATAACCCCATATGAAATACTTTTTTCCAATGCTCGTTGTATTCGCCAGCCTTTCTCAAGTAGTGGTGTACATTTCTCTAATCTATCTGCGCTGACTTCACTCTGTATATCGAGCCGAACTTTATAAGGGTTTACATATTTTACCCTTAGAATGTCAGTGATACCGTAATCTTTGAATAACCTGGCTAAAGCGAATTGTTTAGGTAAATGTTCACTACATGATATGTATATCTCGATTTTATCAATATTCCCCTTTTGCTTCTTTCCTTTTGATGTTACCTCTGTCCATTCTGAAATCTCCTCATCCCCCTTCCTTTTCTCCGACCTTTGTATAGTTTCACTCTCCATTTGTATAGTATCTTCTTCTTGGTATCGTGTCTCCTCTTGATCGACTTCTACTAGATCACTCCATGAACTGCTGCTCGGCATTGTGATCGCATATACATGATTATCCCGTGTATTGCTCATTGTCTTACACTTTCAAATCATTCATCGTTAGCGCCGGCCGCGCGCAGCGAGCAATCCAGCGGTATACGTATACACGCTGGGTATAGCTTGTACGGCTGCGCGCAGGCAATAACAACAACGTAATTAGTACACGTGCAACTTGGGTGATTAACAAACGACCACCTCGCACGAACGCCGTATCGAGACTGTGAGCAACAACTTAAATATAGTTGTCTCTTTTATCAAATAGGATTATCTCACAAGAAAGAATGAGACATAACGATATTTCAAGTTCTGAATCATATTTCACTCATATTTGTATAAGCAAATGTATGTATAGAATAACGCAGCGTCTCCTTATTATTCCTACCTCAATGAATTGATACAAACTCCGCACTTGTTTGACATCAGTCACATCCATTGACCTATTCCTACCTCAATGGTCACATCACAGCTAAACTCATGCTAAACTCGACTAAAATTTGACATTCGTAGAAATTTACAAAGCTAGTTTTAAATAAACAAACGTGCTGCGCTCAAAGCCTCAAAACATTTTTAGTAAAATAATCAGAAATATCTGTGAGAAAGTCGAATTACTGTAAAGATAAATATACTAATGGCTATTTTTTTACATTTGGGATAAAAAAAATCGAATTTTCCATGTTACTGAAAGATAGCAAAAAGAATATTTTACTGAAAAAAAAATACAGTCACACAGATTCTTCGTAAATGCGTCCAATATTTTTTGCTCGACCGACGTCGATATTTTCTTTCGCTCTTGGAGTTTTCCTTCTCATTGTTTTGGATAAAGATTTGATTTGACAATACGATTTCGCTATCTAATCTATAATGAACGTGTGATCGTAAAATAATTTTGTTGATAAAATATCAGTGATTTATCGTAATGTAATAAACGTTCGATTCATCAAAGCGTAACAGTGAGAGGTGAAGATTACTAAATTCTTATTTTTTTCTTGCGACAAATGTTATTTGGTGCTCATTATGGAGGATTACAAGTTTCTATTTAAAGTAGTGTTAGTTGGTAATGCCGGGGTTGGGAAAACATGTTTAGTGCGTCGGTTTACCCAAGGTCTCTTCCCACCTGGGCAAGGTGCTACAATTGGTGTCGATTTTATGATTAAAACCGTAGAAGTTGACGGTGAGAAAGTGAAGGTGAGTTCCTTTAACGCTTGTACATATTTGGCATCGGTATTGCATCATTATTAATGCCAAAATTGTTTGTAGGTTTAAACTTATGTTATACAAGTTTTTGTTGTTATATAGAACTTGTGCACACCAGGTGTCCTTGTATCAAATTAATAACATGCGATAAAAACAATCAGAATCTGAAGCCTTTGTGATTTAGTTTTACTGTGTGGTATTGTTTTACATCTTGAACCCAAGCCAAAGGTGAAAGTTACTAAATTGGTCTTATTAGTTCCAGGTACATAAAATACAAAGCGATTATATCATAGCTATCTACAGTAATAGAATATGCTATAATTATATATTTTCCTGCTTCAGTGTCTAAATTGATATTAACTATTTTATTTAAATTAATTAATATATACCCAATAACATACTAAAACATATATGAATCATGATAACATAAATTAACAACATATCTAAATATCCATAGCCATGTCTACACTTATATTATATAGAGGAAAGATTTGCATTTTTATATGTTTCAAACAAATAAACTCGAAAACTTCTAGACCAATTTTAAAATCCCAGGAATATTACTACCTATGCTGATCAGACTTTGAAGATTGAGTCATTAACTGTTAATTTAAATTAAGAATATAATATTCAACATATCTCAAAATTGATTTTTTAGATAGTAATATAGTTAAGTTTAAAAAATTGCCCTTTGTTTATTGTAAAATCATAATTTTTCTAAGCTCTATAGTAACAGAGATAGAGAGAGCACATATTCTCTGAGAAATTACGTTTTCACAGTAAATGGATCGTAATTTTTCACCACATCTGTCATTAATAACTGAAAAAACATCAATTTTGAGATATGTCGAACTTGTAGCAAATGAGTGATATGTATAAAGAAAATAGAAAGAGCTTTAACTCCTTTTACTAATACATTATTATCCATCTTAATCTTCCAAAGAAGAAACACTCCACTAAAGAAGTATAATTTCTTTTAGTTGCAAATATGGGACACAGCTGGTCAAGAAAGGTTCCGTTCAATCACCCAGAGTTACTACAGGTCTGCACATGCCCTTATACTGGTGTATGACATATCTTGCCAGCCAACTTTTGACTGTCTACCAGACTGGCTACGGGAAATTGAAGAGTATGCCAACAATAAGGTGCTTAGGATATTAGTTGGTGAGTAAAACATTCCTTTTTTTTATTGCACATAAAATTCCCAGCAGGAGTTTTAAGAGAACTGATAGCTATAAACTGGATGTTGCTAAGTTAAAAACCTGTTCCTATTCACTTTTGGCTTAAAGACCAAGTGTATGTTTGCAATCAGGTGGCATATTGGTCTGACGAGACAGTATCAATAATAAAAAAAGCCTTTATGCCAATATTATTTGCACTGAAATAAACATACCTACTTTTGCTCCATCTGCACGCAAAGTACGCGCTTGGTCATGGTTTAGCGAAAACTGGTCTAATTTACATGTTTGTAACCCAAACCTGGTTGCAAAGTTATAATAATAAAAATATGTGTTTACGACTGCTGGTGAGTCTATTAATGAAATCTGTACTAATAGTATGATGAAAGATATTTTTGTTTGTATAGAATAAGCTCCAAAACTACCAGACTGATTTTAACAATTTTTTCACCAATATAAAGCTACATTAATATGCAAGTAACATAGGCTATATTTTATCTCCATATTTCCATGGGAATGGGAGCTATCTGGGTACATTAATATGCAAGTAACATAGGCTATATTTTATCTCCATATTCCCACGGGAACGGGAGCTACCCGGGTAAAACCGCGGGGCGCTGCTAATCTATACTAACATTTTAAAGAGGAAAGATTTGATTGTTTGTTTGCATTGAAAAGGCTCCAACACTACTGAACCGATTTGGAAAATTCTTTCATCTATACTATTGTTATAAAGAGGAAAGATTTGTATTCTTGTATGTAACGAATAAACTCAAAAATTACTGAACCGATTTCAAAAATTCTTTCATCATTAGAAAGGTATATTCACCCTGAGTAACATAGGCTATATTTTATCCCCGTAATCCCACGGGAACGGGAACTACGCGGGTGAAACCGCGGGGCGCTGCTAGTAAATAATAAAGTTATTGTTTCGTAAGCATTAGTTATAACAATTAATATAATATATAATAAATAATAATTAATATAACTCCATAAGGAAAGAAAGTGTGATACTTATGTACAATTGACATAATGTCATAATGATTGAAAAGAGAAAGTACATTGCCTGGCCATACCTTGTATAATCACACTACAATTTATATTGGGGACATGACCTTATACAGGAACTTGTCAATGTTGTCATTGAATCATTTGACCCTAATTCCTGATCAAAGCTGGAACTGATCAATGATCGGGGCCCATTAAGGTTGAGGACATGGCATTTTTTAAGGCGTTACTTTTAAACTTTTGCTGTTGTGGACGTCTTATTGCGATTAATTTAAGTAAAATTACCTGATTCGAATGTGTGGTGTAGCAGTTGGCCACGCCTTAACAATGCGTTTATTATGTCGAGTCCAGTTAGACTATCTCCTCTAAGCATGTAATCTAAATGTGACGTAAATGTGTCGCTTATGTGGTGGTCGCATCACATAAGCGACTTGCGAAAGATTGTCCTCAAATCTACGACCATTGAAACAGCCTACCCGCACTGGGTAGGCGAATGCAAGCGAAGTTCTTGAGCCTTAGCCAAGCGAATCCTAAAGAAATGTAATGGTCACAAAACACACTAAAATTACAGGTAACAAAACCGATAGAGAAGACAGGGAGATCCCGAGACACATTGGTGAGGACTTCGCCCAACGCCACGGCATGTACTTCCTAGAGACATCGGCTAAAGAGGCCGAGAATGTTGAGCGACTGTTTATGGAGATAGCTGTTGAACTTATGGAGGTAAGTCTGTCCTCATCTCTCCAAACATACATAAACTCATATATTTTCCCATAGGGGTAGGTAGAAAGAGTCACCGCAGCCCTGGAACGCAAAGGGCACAAGAAGGATCACGGGTGGGTTTTAGTCAGTAAGAGTCTGACACTCCCTTCCGCTCCGCCCAGAGCGGGAGAAGTCATTTGATGATTTCCCATCCAGGAAAAAAAAAAGAAAAAAAAGGGGTAGGTAGAAACTACAGAACGCCTACTACTACGATTCTTACATACTACTGTTGCATTGTCTACGTTCATACGTCCTTCATCTACATACACAGTACACTCGCGCCGATTGCAAGTATGTACCTGCTAAACTGTTAACTGTTCTAAACAACATCACCAATGAGGTTGTTATCTCTCATCACTACTGTTCCATGAACTATTACGATTTGTTCCTTGAAGGTTAGGCCCGATGGTACAGCCTCATACATCATGCGTTCTGTTCTAGTATGGTAAATTCAATAAAACCCAATCTTGTTGGGGTCACCCAGTAACTGTGCTGTAGCTTAAATTATGTACGAGGCCTGAAAATCATTGTTATGACTTGACGCGGATTACGAGGCTGATAACATAGCAAACACGTTTTCATCAAATAGTTATTTTCGCTGAATAGTTTTGGTAATACAAAACCGCAATTTCTGGCAGTTTTATGTAACCGCTAGCGAAAACGGCTAAAGAAACTTTAAAAGCGGTACCAACCGTCTGACGTCGTGACGAAGCGGAATTTCGACGTCTATAAACAGAAGGAAAACTATTATCCTTATCTTTACGTTCTGATTGCATGGTGCAGTTATTATGTTATGGTATACGTCATACCATAAAATACAAGAATTAGTCATTGTTAGGTTTATTATTAAGCTACTTTATCGACCGTCAGGCAATCTCTCTCAAAAAAACCTGACAAACAAATTTTTCTTCTGGGAATCTTTATCATTTTTTTTTGTTCCAAAATCCTTTTACAGATTAGTTAGGTACATTTTTTAAATAATAAATAGCGAAAAATAAAAACCTACGAACATTTCATTTTTATTTATATAAGGTAACTCAAGATATACCATTGCTTTAGAGTTAATATCCTTGGTATTTCCCACAATTATTTCCGGCTACGCTAAATACGAAAAGTGGCCGTGGAAAATTATCTGACTATGGAATTTACTTTTATTTTATCTCTAACGGAAATCGAATTGTGAACAAGTCTTTACTTAAATAATACTCGTACTGATAAATTACTATTAACTAAATTGACACCGAACAAAAAAAATATGGTTGATGAAAAAATGGTTACAAATCAGATTCCCGACACTTTATTGACTTGGCGCTTTTCTGGTGGCCGCCAGTCTTTATTCTGTCTCTCCAGAGTTGCAGTAGTTGGGTTATGTAGAGGATGTGGCGGGTTTGTCCCATTTTATTAAAAATACATTTACAGTTTTTGTAAAGGATAAGGATATACATAGTTAAAATAAAATGTGCTCCCGTGTGTACCTTGACCCCAGTACAAATTTCGTGTTTTACTCTCGTTTGAATAAATTAGGGCACTATGTCGCAGGTCGATATTGCCACATCCCGTAATTTCGGTGTCAAACAGAATCAATTAATTCACGCTCAAGTAAAAACAAAACGTAAACTTGCAAACACTTTGTATGTACGTTTTGTTACTTGTTTAAATCAGCTGTCATGAGAAAGGTTTGGAGTATGAATGCTATAAGAGTAGGACAGCACCGAAGGAATGATGATATCTCTAAAAAGGGGAGATTTCTGAGATGACGACTAATAGAGCAGTCTGACAGAAGAAAACATGTTCTCATAACCCTAACTTTCTTGGGATTAAGACGAGGGTCGCGGGATTTTGCGGAATTTGTTCGGATATGTCACCCGGTCCTGGGGCCGTATTATGACATCTTAAAACCATCATGTTTTCTGTGTGAGAAAAGGATAGTGCTATTCGCCCTGTATAGCTCCGTCTCTTTTTCACACCGAAAACATGATGGTTTTAAGAGGTCATAATACGGCCCCTGGAACGCAAAGGGCATTTGGATGAACACGCATGGGTATTAGTCCGTGAGAGTCCGACACTCCCTTACGCTCCGCCCAAAGAGGATGAAGTCATCTGATGATTTCTCGATTCTTAAAAAACTGGTGATATTTCGAAAGATTTATCGCGGCCGTGGAAAGCAGAGGGCAAAAAAGAAACACGGTTGGGATTTCGTTAGTGATAGTACGACACTTTATCCCACTTCTCCCAGACCGGAGGGATTTATTTGAGTATTTATCTCCCACTGACTTTTGATTTTTGCATTTCAGCAAGCAAAATGCAAGGAGCTGCCGAAGTACGACGGCAGCTTAGGACCAATCAACGGCAAGACGACGTCGGTCGGTGACGGTTCATGTTGTCTACGCTCGTAGACGTAACGAATTTATTTTATTGATATTAATAGCTATTTACGTGCTGCGGTGTTCTTGAAGAGAGTTTTTTTTTAGTACTGTTGAGTCGTATTCAGAGACGACAATCCTAATTGGCAAATATTCGCGTCACTTCTGCAAGTTCTGCAATACAAAACTTATTCGAAAATTATAATTAATATTTTGTATTGCACAAAAAAGTCACGCAAATATTTTGACAAAAATGCAACTAGTAAAGTGCCAGCATAAGAAAATTCTTTTCGTTGGGACAGTTTAGTTCGGAATTAGACTACTGACGATAGATGTAGACTGCAATGCGGCACATTTCGGTGATGGACTTAATATATTGACACTGCATTTGCCATGTATCTAGTTGCATCTAGGAAGATGCAACTGATACTAAACTTACATTTTGTATTTCTATAATTTTCCTGGCAATTGCTTATATTTTAATTTTCTGGCAGTAGGTACATAATAATGGGATATTTTAGGACTATTCAAGTTACCACTGATTTGATAGCAAAGGAATTCAGATTTTTCTTGCTAACGAATTAATTTTTATTTTGAATTATACCTTAGACAATATGTTATTATTTTTTATACTCGATTTTGTTACTTTTATGTTCTTGCCAACGAATGAAGGACGATGAGATCTTTAATTTGTATATTTTGTTTATAATCCATTTAATCTTTTCAAAAACACCGCATCGGACGTGTTGTGTATTTCGTAGATCGGAGGTCATTCCACTCGCTTTTAAGTGCTGTGCCGTTGTCACAATGTCATGACGTCGTTGTCATATTGTCATTCGTCAGTCACTAATTCGTGTCAATTCGTAGATGTAGTATGTCGGTACCATTATATTGCATATCAAGTGTTAATTCTATTTATAGTGTAAAATTGAGACCAAACATAGGTTTACTCGATTCAATGTACATACATGCATAAATACATAACTTTATAAAGACGTCGGCGAAGAACAGTGGAATCTTTGACGAAAATAGTAAACCACTTCAAAATTATCAATAATATGTTATTAGAGATTTTGTTTCTTAACGTACAATTTTTGTATTTAATGATATGACGAGGTACCTAGCTTCGTTACTGCATTTAATTTACCAGTAGTTGCTCCAATATTTTTAATGACAACTTCCTATTAATTTAGTGAGCGATTGTCCTTACATCTGACTAACGTGTATAAAAAGGACAGGCTTGATTATTTTTTATATTATGTGTGCAATGAACGTGTATACATACATGCAAAGATTAGTTCTAATAGAGATGTCAAGTAACAACCGTGAAGTATTTTAGTCGATTTCAATCGATACCATTGATTATTAATTTAGTCAACAATGATTCATATCTTGTGAATACTAATAGGTGCATGTAATTAGTCATGTATTTTCGTGTGAAGAAAGGCAGCGTGACGTTAATTGGATTATATTACAGAACGCGGTCATGTTAAGGGGTAATTAATAGTAGTTGCACGTTGTAAATTATTCTGTCAAAACTGTTGCTATTCTTCGCTAGTGACATCAAAACAGTCATGACATTGTCTCAATGTAATCAAGTTATACAATTTTGCTGTTTGCAACTTTTGTTATTATTTTATTATTATAAAATTTAAGCCGGTTTCACAATACTGTGTTATGTTGTGTCGTAACGCCTTCTGAGACAGTTGATTGGTTGTAAAACACGTTGTTATATGACGTGGGTCTAGACAGACTAGTTTATCACGACACAACACAACACGACACAGTAATGTGATTAACCCGTGGCTTTAGTGTACACCCTGATTGTTTGTGAAAATATTTTTAAATTATAGAGGCCTTTAGTTTATTTATTAAAATTAAGTTTGTTGTGAAGGTAGCTTATTTAATCGATTAACTGAAGAAGCTCTAATAATTACAAAAAACCTTTACGTTTACGTTAACGTTTTATCAATAAAACAGTATTTGATTTGTACTTATTAATTTGAAGTCTTAATTATCATTTAAAAACATTTTCACACAGTTAAGAGGGTTTATTAGATCGCCTCTCGGAATGGTTAACTAGATAATGTAGATTAATGTTACTGAAATACTATTTTGTAGACAGTTGATTAGAATTTAATGTTAGGAACACTAATGTTAAAAGTTGGAACTGAAAGTAATGACAGAATCAGAGACTGTTTTACTACAGGACAACATTCATGTTTTGGATGAAATTGAAGGTAAAACAAAAAGCTGAGTTACCCCTTAAATTAAAACTGAAAAATATGGCATTTTGGCTATATCCATGGGCGTATCCAAAGGTGGCAGGGAAGGGTAGCTGCCCCTCCCCTGGGAAAATCTCCCAGAAAATGTACGTATGAACTCGCTTATCACTAATAAAAGTGTAGTGTGTGTCTAAATGCATGGTTCGTTTACCAAAAATAATAATGCATGTCAAATTTACTTTTATTTACCTTTAAGCAGGATTATTTGCAGCTGTTTGTACTACACACTACATATTATGTAAATAGGTAGGTACCTAATGTTGCATGTAGGTGTCTTTATGTAGGGTGTATGACAACAGCCGTGGACGAACTTACTTAAAAAGTCTGACTTGCCTCTCCCTAGGCCAGAAGCTGGGTACGCCCATCTTTTCAATAAACTCTAAAAGAACCTAGGTGCTGTATGATATGTCATATCTTCAATTTCATTTACAGAAGGATAGGCTTTGAAACATAGAAAAGTGTTGACAAGAATGTTTGTACATGTTGATAGAAATAAGGACAATTTTTGTTACATTCCTCATAGCTAAACTTAGGAAGTTCTATTGGTGGAAATAAATTGACTATAACATATTTTTGAATGGTGGCATTAGGTATGATAATGTGATCTCTCTTAAAAAATCGTAACAGATATTTCGATTTTTTAAATTTTCTACTGTAAGACCATTTATCATAATACTTTTAATATTTTGCAACTACTTAATTAAGCTACATAATAGTGTTTTAGTAAATTGTTAATTTTAACTTAGCGTTAAACAATAATATTTATTATTTTCTTGTTGTAGGTGCCTATTTTGAAGTTTTATATGTTATTTTTATACTAAACATCACACACTGTATAATGCACATAAATGTGAATTGTTTAAATTAATTTTTATAATATAGTTAAATATTTCATGTTGTTCGTAATTTTGTGCAATAAGTATAAAGTTTATTTTTGTCGGCCACACTTGCCTAGTTGACTACACTATGTTTTATCAATAAATGATAGGTATATTTTAAATCATGTTATAAATTGCATACTTTTTATGCTTTTTTATAATGTTGAATTTGCCAGATACAGTATAAAGTTGGTTTGTGGCTGGTTGCACTATTATTGGATCTGAAGTATCTAATTGAATAAATATTTCTTCATATTACATTGATTATAATTAAATTGAAATTAATCGTCACCAAAGAAATTGAATTATTGTAATACTCGGATTATAATAAATGATAACTTTGGATATAACTTTGTTGTTTTAATCACTTTAAAAAATCAATTATTTTGTGGTCAATTTTCAGTCTAAGCGGATGCAGCTATTTAGGTAGTATTTAAAACGGAGCTACTGCTCATCTGTTCTCCACAATCCAGTAATAGGACCAATGAGTGTAGTAATATATTTATTAGGACATACGAAGCCCCTTCACAAGTCTGTCGAATTTTTTGACTTCTGACTACCAGTAAAGACTGTTTTGATTGTAGGGATATAGGCACAGATAATATATTACTAATAAAGTAAAACGTTGATTTGATGGATCATGTACAACTGCAAATAATGGTCAAAGACGCTCAGTATTATTAAGTTTTAAGGCAATTTAATTGGCTGCTGTATTGATTTAGTGCTGACTCTAATCCCCAAATCCAGCTCAATGAATGGGTACTATCTAAATAATGCGACCCAATTGAAAATATGAAGCTTGGTTCGCATCGAGAGGTCTCAGCGATACCTATACAGTAATGTCTATGCTGTAAAATAGTTCTTTAGAAATAAAATATGTTTTACCTCTTACAACTTATAACAGTGGTACATAATATTTTTCACAACCAGCATTTAACTTTCTGCTTAGATTGAAACGCTCAACTGCAGTGTTGTGTCAAAAAACTAAAAACACAGAATCGACTAAAGTTAACCTACTTATTCGCATTCTAACAATATTTATTGTTGTTTCTCAATAAATCCACTCTTTTCAAAATTTTGAATTGAAAATTCGTCTATACATAGTGAAGGAATATTAACATTTCAGCTTACATAGGAAAAAACATTTACAACTTATCTGTCATCGGATGGCATCGACTATCATGTTTATATTATTTATCGATCCACTCTAATGTCGCTTTGAAATGGCCGACGTTTAGGGGGAGTGTCTAGCGGAAATCGAATTTCTGAGTAATTTTTACCAGATAAGGTGAGTAGTTGATCGTAAATTACAATAATAACGATAAACAAAACAATATAATGCATAAGTGAATCACATAACTCGAGCTTAAATATCGGTAGAAAGCATTTCCGGTGCGACAGCCGGCCGAGTTATTCAAAACAAAAGGTGTTTTTACGGTATTTTGTAGTTCTCCATCCAGGTATTTATGGTGTTCAGTTACAACTTTGTGATACAGTAAAACAAACATTATGTGTTTTGAATAAAAAACTCATTTTCTGTTACAATTCTTCTGTGTGATCATGGTACAAAGAGATGCTGTGTCTATGTATGTGTAGCCTGTAGCCTGGTTTTTTCTAATTAGAAATGCAATTAGCGTACAGTGTAATGTTTATTGTTGGTTAAAAATACCGTAATGTGGTGTCAAGTGTATTGAAAAGTATTTATTTAAAACTTTGAAAAATTGTTTCAGACTTAGACACCTCCACATACATTCCAACTTTAAAGACTGAGAAACTTTTATAATAAAGTGGATAAACATGGCTTGGCGATTCAAAGCCTCTAAGTATAAAAATGCGGCACCGATTGTGCCTAAACCAGAGGCATGTATCAGAGATATTTGTGTTGGATCGTATCAGACTTATGGGAACAACATCTGTGCATCGGCCGCTTTCATGGCTTTCAACTGGGAGCATGTTGGGTCTAGCATGGCCGTGCTGCCTCTTGATGACTGCGGCAGGAAGAGTAAGACAATGCCTTTGCTTCATGCACATTCTGACACTATAACGGATATGGAGTTCTCGCCATTCCACGATGGATTGCTAGTGACAGGATCCCAGGATTCTTTGGTGAGTTCTGTTAATATTATTGTCTTGTGATACAATTACGTTGCTTTGCTAAACATGTACAAAAATAATATCTCTGAGATTATGAAACTATTGTCAAGTATAAAAAGTAAGTCATTAATTTGCAAAATGAAGTACAGCATAATTTGTCCATTATTTAACCATTAAATAGTGCATGTAAAAGACATTCATATCTAGATATGTATCACTTCTTACTCATTCTTTCTCAATAACTATCTGCTTTAACACTAAGTAATTAAACATCAGCCAAAATATAACATCCATTTGCATTTGAATTGTTAAGGAGTCCAACTGGTCAGAAATGTGAACAAAACCAAATAAAAAAAACCCTATTAAAATAAAATTAAGTTGCATTTCCATTCAATTCATAAATCTCAGACACATATTTTTAAATAGCCAAAAAGGATGTAATCTAGAGAATATCCATTAAGACAGAAACTGTCTATATAATAGACCTGCAACAATTTATAATTTTTTTGGCTCCACATGATATATTTGCACTGTCTATGCACACATTAACATAGACCTCTTTACTCACTGGACTGTGGAAACTAGATTTTGACTTTCCAATGGCAATATTTTAGCTATTATGACTTGAAGATTTCTATTAATGTGTTTAAACTTCAGGTAGATTAAATTCATAACATTCATGCTTATCTCTAATGGGTACAAGCAGAGTAAACTAACTTTCTGAAAGACAATTAAACTGATTTATTGCTCCGAACTTTATGATCTGAAATGTTGTTTGGTGTTCTTTTGGAAAGTCAATTAAAACTGTTAATATGTGATCTGACTGGCAAATATGTTTATTCCCTTTATCCTTATTATAGTAGCAGTGGCGTACAGTGGTTCGAGTCAGGGTAGGCCAGTGAAAATGTCCAAATAAATTTAAAAAAATAACCACATTATTCAGGGTTGATTTTTAATGAAATGATTTTTTTTAAATTTTTTTTAATTGCCTATTTAAAAAAAAAAAAACAATAAAAAGAGACCAAATTTCAACCCTGAATAATGTGGTGTGTTTTTTTTTGGACATTATTTTCTGGCCTACCCTAACTCGAACCACTGCACGCCACTGTATAGTAGCCAGACAGAAAATTCAAACAGGTGCAGTGGATACAACTTAGTCATTTTACCTTGTTTCTAGTTATAA
The DNA here is from genome assembly GCA_905332915.2 of Hecatera dysodea. Taxonomy (NCBI): domain Eukaryota; kingdom Metazoa; phylum Arthropoda; class Insecta; order Lepidoptera; family Noctuidae; genus Hecatera; species Hecatera dysodea. Next base: position 20,206,737 of record HG995290.1, read on the forward strand.
ACATTGCCAAACAAGCTTGGTTCCACAGCATTACTGCCATGTCTGGGATAGCTTATAGCACTCAGCGATAGTGTAGCTTTCTATCAGTAAAATAGTTTTTTGTAATAAAATCAGTACTTCCAGATTGACCAATAGCTCTTCTTTATAATTTTTACTTTCAGTTTTATTTAAGTAACTGAATTTTTAAGTGTAGATGACTAGCAGTTATAGAAAACCCAGGCGCAGTCAGAGGGGGAGCACTGTGGAGGTCACTCTCCTAAAACTGTACACATGAAATTGACAAAATTTCTAAAATTAGATAAATCAAGAATTATAATCGACTTGGTGGGGTACTAAAAATTTTTAACTTGACTTGCTTGCATTCTAAGTTCTCGAGTTTCTCTACAGAAGTCGACAACATTACTTATATTTACTAAGTTACTTCGATGACTGTATGGATGGTAAAAAATAGGCCTTTATTTATAATTTTCAAAAAATCTTTATCTGTAATTAGCAGCGTTTTACCTGAAATAAAACGCTTATTAAACTACTTACCTTATTCGAAGCATATTTAAACAATTGAGATAGGCTGTATCTTGTTTCCTGTGCCCTTTTTTCCTTACGTTTCTAGCAATATAGCTCCGTCTCACTCTCATGACGTCACCAGGTCAGAGAGGGGAGAGCGCACTTGCGAGCGCTCGCACCTCGGTCTTGTTCATTGGATGATGACTATGTCACCAGGCAGAAATTACTGTTATGCTTCGAATAAGGTAAGTAGTTTAATAAGCGTTTTATTTCAGGTAAAACGCTGCTATTAAACCACTTGACCGTTATTCGAAGCATATTTAAACAATTGAGATATGTTTGTTATCGCCTGGTGACGTTCATGACGAACGCCAATGTGTAGAAAAAGTATATATAGGAGAAACATGAAATAAATGATCAGAATCTTAAGTAATTAGTATTTATTAATATATAACCGAGTATATGTATATAATAATTCAACATCAGCAAATCAACTATAAGACAGGGTTAAACAAAGTAGTTATGCTGTTATTCCTAGAAGAGTCCAAAACCTGTCTTTTATAAAAGCGAAAAAAGGTGTTGGAGGACTTCCAATTTCCCCGAGCCATAATATCTTCCAAGGGAAAGTTGTCCAACCAGTTTTTAGAAGCAACAGCGGACCGGACACTTCCAGGAGTAGCAACAATACCTGCCTGACGCATCAGAGTTTTGATCCAGCCCGCAATAACGGTTCGCGAGGCTGCACGAGCTGCACCTCTCGTAGTGACGAACAAGTTATGACATCTAGCTTCCTGACGTCTACTGGAAAGCAGTGATACTGTCTGTTCGATCCAGAATACAGGATCCAAGTTCCTATTATCATTATTGTGAAATAATCTCCATCCTGATTGCCTATGATCAGATGAATCAGTCTTTGAACCAAAGGCAGGCCATAAAGTTATATGCTTTGATGATTTAATATAATTATCTTCATTAGTCCGAAGTAGGGTCAAGTCATGAATACGCCTACCAGAACAAAGTACTAAAAGAGCAGCGGTTTGACTCGATACATCAAAAATATTGTCACTATTTATCGCTCTGTCCCTAAGAAACCTTACAAATTCATCAATATTCCACACGGGTAGCTTAGAAACAGTGGGTTTTTGAATTGAAATTGATTTTAAAATATGCTTCACTAAGACATGATTACTTAAAACACCAGAATTATTGACATTACAAAGTGTGGAAACCACCGACTTATGTAACATAATGGTACTAAAGGACAGCTTGTATTTTATATGCAGATCAGCTAAAAAACGAGCTAGGTCCGAACCTGAGGGGTTTTTTGGGTTAATATGGCTAGTTTTACACCACGAAACCCAGCGATTCCATGCAGGTTTGTAAGTTCTTAAGGTGGAAGCGCGCCAAGAACCTTTCAAAAGATCTATCTGAGAACTGTCCCAGTTTTCTAAATGGTGTGTCCACCCCCACATTTCCACACTTCCAATACAAGATCCTGTACGCGAGGGGGAGGCAGACCCGTTGTCGCATCGATTAACACTCTGTTCAGGTTCTGTATTGTGAAGGGTGGGGCTATAGCCCGGGCTTTGAGATCTCCTCGCCAGAAGACTCTCTCCCACCTTGGGGCCACGATTAAATAAATTCCCGATGCCTGATTGAGGTAGCTCAGAACTTTGGGTATCAGAAACGGAGGTGGGAATATCCATGCCAGTTTGAATTTCCAAGCTATGGAGAATGCGTCGTGGGCTACGGCTTGATTGTCGTTCTGATCGTTGGATACATAATGACGTACCACGTGGGCGTTGCGGGAGGCAAACAGGTCCACTTGGGGGATTCCCCATTTCGAGAATATTATCTCTGTAATTTCGGGCAACAGATGCCATTCGGGAAGCCGGCGAAACCGCGATAAGTGATCGGCATGGTTGTTGTATCTGCCCGGAATGTAGTACGCGTTCAAATGAATTTGGTACCGATCCATCACACTGAACAGGTCGTAAGTTATGTCCATCAATTGCGAGGATTTGGTGCCCCCTTCGTGACGGAGATACGCTACTACCGTGCGATTGTCGCATTGTATCGTGACTGTAGATTTGCTCAGATACAAGGCATGACTTTGGAAAACCTTTAATATTGCCAGCATTTCTTTTATATTGCAGTGATAATTCTTCTCGTTCTGGGACCAAGTTCCCGATAGTGATAGAGTGTCCATTTGGGCACCCCAGCCCATGTCGGAGGCGTCTGTTGTGACAAAATGAGTCGCTGGTGCGTAGTGGAGAATTGACGGATACTGCAAATTGTGGGTCCACCACAGTAGGTCGTTCATTGCATCTGCGGGTAAAGTGTATACCTTGGCCGGATCGTCTAATTGAAACATGTTCAGGAATTTCAATAGAGCTCGATAATGCAATCTCCCTCTCTGGACAACAAAACTTGCAAAGTTTAATGCTCCTATAACGCTCTGCAACTTTTTTAGGTCCGTTTTCCCCAATTCCACAATTTCTCGAATCTTCGCTAGTAATGAGGGAACCTTCTCGGATGGTAAACTTTTGAGATTTAGCCAGGGATCCCACAGAACACCTAGGTAAACTAGCGATTTCTTTGGTGTTAGAATAGATTTTTCGAAATTTATCTGCCAACCAAGGTACTGCAATGTCTTTACAAGAAGCCTGACATGGCCGGCAAGAACTTCCGCATCTTGGTGAGCCAGAAGAAAATCGTCGAGAAACACCAATATTCTTATTCCTTTGCCTCTCATTATTTGGGCAATCCAATTTGTCAAACTGGCAAAGGTTTTTGGAGCCGTGCTCAGACCAAAGGGTAGGCAGGTCATTTGAAGAAGCTGATTTTGGTATATGAGGCGTAAGAATCGCCTGTGAGATTTTGCTATGCTTAGATGAAAATAAGCTTGGGAAATGTCCAACTTGCACATCCAATCTTTGGGCTGAATAAAATCTGGGACTCTGAATACATTTATCAGACTGAATGGGGTGCTCAGAACGAATTCGTTTAAAGCCTTTAAATTGAAGATTGGTCGGGCCGATCCATCGCTCTTTGGTACTAGAAAGAGGGTAGATAAGAAACTTGGAGTTGGGCTCGCATTTTCCAGAATTCCTTGGCTCAACATTTTTTGAATAATTAATGTCATCTCTGGTGACACAGGTGTGTGAAACGCTTTTCGGCCGATTCTGGGCATGAGTAAAGGAGGCTTTTGTTGAAAAGGTATACGGTACCCTTGAATTATTCGGATTAGGAATTCTGGAGCTTGCATCTTCCTCCAATGATGGACGAAATTCGACAACTGACCGGCCCGAAATGTATTCACGTCAAAATTTATTTCTCTTGGCATTGAAGCTTGAAGGTGATGACCTTTGCTTACCTCCGCCGCGTTTGTAAGCATGATGCCTATGGCTCGGTCTTGCCCCGTGGGAGCGAAATGAACCTCTACCTGATGCGCCACTACCTTGCCGAGGTTGGTTGTAGCACTCATGTAGCAGTCCTTGCGAAGGACATTGTATATTGTTCTGTAAAAAACCACCCTGCGAGGGGGCATAACAGTTCTGACAGCCTTGCGAAGGCAAGCTTATGTTTTTACCCTGCGAGGGCGAACTTGAATATTGCCCCTGCGAGGGACGTATGAGCCATCTTCCAGCTTGGGAAGTTGAGGTATTGCTATAAGCCGATTTAGAAGATGTACCTGCTGGTTTATGAGCAGGCCAGAAAGCCTTTTTTATACCGCCAGCTTTCTCTAACGCAACAACTAACTGTTCAGTATTAAATAAGTTAACCTCAGAAGGAGGTATTCTCTTAATTGATGCTTTAACTAACGGGTCACGAACAGCATTTGTTATGCTATCTCTACGCATCTGTATGGTTTCAGCTCTATGTCCACAAATCATTTGCAAAAGGTCTGCCGAAACCTTGCTGTACTCGCCGGAAGTAAAGATATCATTAAGCTTTTGGTTTATAGCCTCGAAACTAATTTCCTCTTTCTGGTCTCGGACCCAAGTCATAAATGCACAAAGTTCCTTTTTTAAGGATTCTTTTTGTTTCAGCATCCCATACGTTAACGAGGCATAGGCCCTTTCCGAGTAAGTTAGGTGTTTTAAAGTATCATAGGGTTTGATCTCCTCGTTAGCTTCAAGTTCAACGAAACCAGGGCTATGGTTATAATTTTTTTGTGTTTCTGCGTAACGTACTTCACTCCAATCAGATTTATTAAAAAACTGAATTTCTTTTAAAATATTTAAGTAACGCTCGTCTGTTTTAGGAACAGCCGGTTCCTTAAGCTTAATTTCGACGCCTAAATTATTAAGAAAATCCTGCTCAAAATCGTCCTCAGCGAAGATAGAAAGGGCGTCGTCGGCCGCCGGTATGCTAATATTGTTTGTATATGGATTAGGAAAATCACTTATTTGTTTCACTTTATGATCCCTGCGGCGACGCTTATGTTTGCCTCCCCTCTTTTTGTGACGGCGGCGTTTATATTTACGTTTCGACTTATGGTCGGAAGAACTAGATGAACTGGAATCGCTATTATCACAGCTACTACTACTACTACTACTGCTAATGGAATGGGAACGCTTTCGTTTGGCACTACATTCTTTATTATTAGCAGTATAGGAAGGGCCTGCAACTGGTTCATCTTGCAAAATCACAGCTTCTTCTTTATCCATTTTATAATTCTAAAACAATAGTTGAACACCAAAGCACTAGGTAAACACCACACGAACGGAAAACCGTTAATCTTTTAGATATAACACTGATTATTCACTAGAAACAGTTCAGTAAATATCGAATATTAAAGAAATAATTTTCTTTCGAAGGAAAAAAGTATTGACGGTTGTTTTGAAAAAAGTTTTTTAAAAAAGACTCACCTGCTTAGCAACAACCGTCCGGGGCAAGGAAAAGAACGCCAATGCACAAGACCGAGGTGCGAGCGCTCGCAAGTGCGCTCTCCCCTCTCTGACCTGGTGACGTCATGAGAGTGAGACGGAGCTATATTGCTAGAAACGTAAGGAAAAAAGGGCACAGGAAACAAGATACAGCCTATCTCAATTGTTTAAATATGCTTCGAATAACGGTCAAGTGGTTTAATGAAGCATTTAATTTTGTAATGACAAATTATGATTCAATTGTCTCTGGATTGCCATGCAGTTCGAAAATCAAATTAACTATCAAAAGCTGTATTATTTTAATTTCAAATTCAGTCATTTGTTTCTAAACAGTGTTTTATTTTTGTGAATTTTTGGCGCCACAGATTAATGAAACTCAACAACAAAAATTCTAACAATTCAAATCAATTCAATTTAAAGACTTTTATTCATAAAACTGTCGAATATAAGTTATTACATGGAAATAGTCAGTAACTTGGATTAAAGGTTGTCTTGAAAAGATCGCTTTTAGCGATAAGGCCGCCAATTGTGTCACCCTATGTAATGTTTTCTTTGTCTATATTTTCTGTAACTTGTATGGTGTACATAATAAGAGTATTGTATTCTAAAATATAATTGATTGAGTCAGGCGTTACTTTGCGGAAATCCATTTTAAATTTGAAAATGAAAACAATATATCTAGTTTTAATTTCCGCGAATATTAGTGGGTTGCAGGTATGCACCTCCCTCCCGCCCGCTATATTATGCACATGCAAGATTACTGGGCAAATGCAAGGATTTTAAGCACATGCTTCTAAGAGAAATTAAATAATGGCAATCGTTTTTTCTATAATTAATTGTTTCTTTTTTGTTTATTTCGGGTAGGCCTGACTAGTTTCGCGACCCAAACGAAGCTCTTGGCCTCGAGTAAGCAGACATTTGAATAATAACCATAATTGTGCAAAATACGACCAAAACTTGTCAATTCTAACTGTCCATACGTAGTATTCCTACAATCTCAATAGTTCTAATCTCAGTAATTGTAGTAATGTAATGGAATGTCATTGTAGTATTCCTACAATCTCTGTAGGAATACTACGTTTTTCGTTCATTTTCCTAGCCTTTTCCCAACTATATTAGGATCGGCTTCCAGTCAAACCGGAATCAACCAGTATTTTACATGGAGCGAATCAGACATCAAACCCAGGCATGTTTGGTGTCAGGTTTCCTGGCTTCTGACAAACAACTGCCAAAAATCTACAAACGACAGCCGGGCCCAACTTGCTTTCGTGTTAAGATGGTCACCCATACATAGATCAACCTCGGCAAGCGTTACTTAATCTTAATGAACGATCCATGCGGCTGTTATAATGTAGCCACGAGCTCCTCTTTGTTCATGAAAATTAATTAAGATTTTTTTTTTAGCAACAATAATATAAGTTAAACTAATATTTTATGGAAGACACAGATTATTGAAAATCAGTACATTTGAGTCTGATACCTTCCTTCCTTACCTTGGATTATACCTTCAAAATCATATTGATTATTTTTCAACTAGGTAGATACCCATATTTTCAATTAATTGTGGACTGTTTTCCTGTAAATCTTAAAGTACTATAGCTAATAATAGTTATGTGATTCATACAATCAAATGCACGTTGCTGCTTGTTTGTACACAATAAGTACTAGTTACGATATAAAATAATTATTTATGTTTACTTCCTATAACAGGAGGATTCAAACTTAATGACATCTGCGAAGTCCGCTTTGCACAGCGCAGTACGCCACCCTGCGCCTCCTATATCCCATGAATTTAACCCAAACTAACATTAGATTTGATTCTATCTGTACCTGAGGCTGACCAAATAGTTAAGGTAGGCGTAACATGTCTCCATCCTACTGTATTAATATGGGCTCATTAGTCATTCTCTTTATAGCCATGTCATCCTTTATACATTACAACTACCATTCATCCACATGTGTTCCTCTGCTCATTCAGTCATCCAGAAATATGCATCAATTTATTAAAATAACATGAAACAAATATTTTATCTATAGTACAAGTTCCATGAGATAAGTACGACTCTATCTAATTACACAGTACATATTTATCTATTTTTATAACTTTCATTGCATACATATGTATACTAGCAGCAATGATTTGAAAGGATTTTTCAATTACATTAGCTTTATTGTACCGTCCCTTTGAAATTTGGTGATAGAGAGAGGAAATAAATATCAATTAAGTCGAGAAAATTTGAGAATTTCCCGACAAGAAAATTAAACTCATAATTCCATAAAACAAATGACGACTGAGGGCCGGATCCAGCCCAAAACAAAAGTTGTTTTCACACGTACCCATATACACAGGCAAATTTACGAAGTGTATATGTTAATGGAAAAGTTTGTAATCCATCATGTGTACAATTCCTAAAATAGATAGGAAATCTATGATATATTTTGTAATATGCACTTTTCCTAGGAAATCTATACATTTCCTAAATAGCGATCGGAAATGTATTACACTGCAAAAATAAATAAGTTCTTCAGCTGAAATACTAGTGGGCCTCACATGCAGCTTGACACTGTGACGCCAGAAGCTGCTTTGATATCATATAATAGAGTCTAATTTTATGTATCTAGCTACATGTGCAGCCTTCTTAACATATTGTTTTAAAAAAAATTTAAAGACTTCTACTCTTATACTGTGATGACATAAATTACTAATAAATTTCTGTGACTGTGGTGACTGTGTGTCAGGGCTGCCAACAAGACCTTTAAGTTCTCGCAGGCAAAAATGTAGAAGCACCTAGGAAAATTTTCAGTCACTGACTTAATCGAATAGAATACAATACTAAATTTGAAAATGAAAACAATATATCTAGTTTTAATTTCCGCGAATATTAGTGGGTTGCAGGTATGCACCTCCCTCCCGCCCGCTATATTATGCACATGCAAGATTACTGGGCAAATGCAAGGATTTTAAGCACATGCAGGAAGGCAATGCAAAACCCAACACCATTACCGACACGTGTTTCGCCTCTCCACGAGGCATCCTCAGGGGACGTGTTGACTCGCTGACCGTTGAGTTGCGCAACTCAACGGTCAGCGAGTCAACACGTCCCACTTCCTGCATGTGCTTAAAATCCTTGCATTTGCCCAGTAATCTTGCATGTGCATAATATAGCGGGCGGGAGGGAGGTGCATACCTGCAACCCACTAATATTCGCGGAAATTAAAACTAGATATATTGTTTTCATTTTCAAATTTAGTATTGTATTCTATTCGATTAAGTCAGTGACTGAAAATTTTCCTAGGTGCTTCTACATTTTTGCCTGCGAGAACTTAAAGGTCTTGTTGGCAGCCCTGACACACAGTCACCACAGTCACAGAAATTTATTAGTAATTTATGTCATCACAGTATAAGAGTAGAAGTCTTTAAATTTTTTTTAAAACAATATGTTAAGAAGGCTGCACATGTAGCTAGATACATAAAATTAGACTCTATTATATGATATCAAAGCAGCTTCTGGCGTCACAGTGTCAAGCTGCATGTGAGGCCCACTAGTATTTCAGCTGAAGAACTTATTTATTTTTGCAGGGTACTACATTTCCGATAGCTATTTAGGAAATGTATAGATTTCCTAGGAAAAGTGCATACTACAAAATATATCAAAGATTTCCTATCTATTTTAGGAATTGTACATGACGGATTACACACTTTTCCATTAACACATAAACACTTCGTAAATTTGCCTGTGTATATGGGAACCTGTGAAAACAACTTTTGTTTTGGGCTGGACTCGGCCCTCAGTCGTCATTTGTTTTATGGAATTATGAGTTTAATTTTCTTGTTTTTTTTTTTGCTGGGAAATTCTCAAATTTTCTCGACTTAATTGATATTTATTTCCTCTCTCTATCACCAAATTTCAAAGGGACGGTACAATAAAGCTAATGTAATTGACAAATCATTTCAAATCATTGCTGCTAGTATACATATGTATGCAATGAAAGTTATAAAAATAGATAAATATGTACTGTGTAATTAGATAAAGTCGTACTTATCTCATGGAACTTGTACTATAGATAAAATAATTGTTTCATGTTATTTTAATCAATTGGTGCATATTTCTGGATGACTGAATGAGCAGAGGAACACATGTGGATGAATGGTAGTTGTAATGTATAAAGGATGACATGGCTATAAAGAGGGTGACTAATGAGCCCATATTAATACAGTAGGATGGAGACATGTTACGCCTACCTTAGCTATTTGGTCAGCCTCAGGTACAGATAGAATCAAATCTAATGTTAGTTCGGGTTAAATTCATGGGATATAGGAGGCGCAGGGTGGCGTACTGCGCTGTGCAAAGCGGACTTCGCAGATGTAATTAAGTTTGAATCCTCCTATTATAGGAAGTAAGCATAAATAATTATTTTATATCGTAACTTGTACTTATTGTGTACAAACAAGCAGCAACGTGCATTTGATTGGATGAATCACATAACTATTATTAGCGATAGTACTTTAAGATTTACAGGAAAACAGTCCACAATTGATTGAAAATATGGGTACCTACCTAGTTGACAAATAATCAATATGATTTTGGACGTATAATATATGATATCAGACTCAAATGTATTGATTTTTCTACTATTGTTGCTAAAAAAAATACTTAATCAATTTTCATGAACAAAGAGGAGCTCATGGCTACATTATAACAGCCGCATGGATCGTTCATTAAGATTAAGTAACGCTTGACGAGGTTGGTCTATGTATGGGTGACCATCTTATCTTAACATATCGAGACTCCTCCGTACCTCGAAAGCAAGTTGGGCCCGGCTAGCGGCTGTCATTTGTAGATTTTTGGCAGTTGTTTGTCAGAAGCCAGGAAACCTGACACCAAACATGCTAAGAAGTACCGTGTTACCCATCGAATGGGTTTGATGTCTGATTCGCTCCATGTAAAATACAGAATTCAGTTGAATCCGGTTTGACAGGAAGCCAATCACATAGTTGGGAAAAGGCTAGGAAAATGAACGAAAAACGTAGTATTCCTACAGAGATTGTAGGAATACTACAATGACATTCCATTACTACAAATACTGAGATTAGAACTATTGAGATTGTAGGAATACTACGTATGGACAGTTAGAATTGACAAGTGTTGGTCGTATTATGCGGAATTATGGTTATTATTCAAATGTCTGTTCCATTTTTTGCACAAGTGTGCATGTTATACTCGATGTATGGCTTACTCGAGGCCAAGAGCCTCGTTTGAGTCGCGAAACTAGTCGGGCCTACCCGAAATAAACAAAAAAGAAACAATTAATTATAGAAAAAACGATTGCCATATAAAATTGATTGAGTCAGGCGTTACTTTGCGGAAATCCATTTTAACTTTGAAAATGAAAACAAAATATCTAGTTTTAATTTCCGCGAATATTAGTGGGTTGCAGGTATGCACCTCCCTCCCGCCCGCTATATTATGCACATGCAAGATTACTAGGCAAATGCAAGGATTTTAAGCACATGCAGGAAGGCAATGCAAAACCCAACACCATTACCGACACGTGTTTCGCCTCTCCACGAGGCATCCTCAGGGGACGTGTTGACTTGCTGACCGTTGAGTTGCGACTGAGCATTTAGTACAAGGCACCCCCCTTTTATACACTGCCACCGTTGGTTATTTGTGTACAACTACCCACAAACATTCGCAGTAAAGGGGAAGAAACCAAATTCGTCTGGTCATTCAACAGTGCAAAATTATTATTATTACTATGTTTAAAAATCTCTAATTGTTCCAAAACACACAGCCGGAAACCCTTATCACAAATATGTAGTATATTAAAACTATTGTTGTCGCGCAAAGAATGGCCGGTATCAATTAAATGTTTCGCGAAATTCGATTTGTCCGAATGGCCATTTCTATACGCGGCAACATGTTCCCCATACCTTATGTCAAAGTTTCGGCCCGTCTGACCCACATACACCCCGTTGCATTCATCACAGACCAGCCTATACACCCCAGACTTTTTACTATTTTCTAAAATATCTTTTCCGTTACAAATACGGCGTATATTCTGGTCCGTTCTGAACGCTACATAAACGTTGTTTTTTCTAAGTAAATTACTAATTCTATCTGAAATGGGGCCCATATAGGTCAGACTGGTCACATATCTATTAATATTAGTACGCGGACATGCATATAATAGTGAACGAACCCTTTCTTTCTGCTTTTTACTAATTAAACTGTCTACCATTGACTTTGAGTAACCGTTAGAAATTGCGATCTGGTAAATAATATTAAGTTCTTTTACATAATTTTCTGCTGAAAGGGGGAGGGCAAATAATCTATGAATATAGCTGCGGAAGGCGGCTAATTTATGTTGAAGAGGGTGACAAGAAGAGGCTGGTATTGTCGTGTCAGTGTGTGTCGGCTTTCGATAAATTTGGAAATCTAAGTCACTATTGTGTTTTGTGATAGTCAAATCCAAAAAGTTAAGGGAGTTTTGGGACTCTAATTCTAATTTAAATTTAATTTTTGGGTG